>OX467114.1:12851948-13104787 GCA_950106695.1 Biston stratarius | reverse complement strand
GGGCGGCGCACGCGCCACGCCCTCGGTGGCCCGAACCCGGCATCCGACATGTTTCTGCTAACCGGAGAAAAACTTAATCAAAATACTATAGAATTTTGAAATGTTAGCAATAATGTGATAGAAAATATTTGTAACTTTTTAGCAGGAGGTCGTCTAGATATTACTGCACCAGATATTCTGCCGCCAAGCAGTAGTGTGTAAACATTAATATGTATCACTGTATGGACATGCATTATCTCTTACCATCAGGAGAGGGTTTACCTTTTGACTTCACAGCTTCACTCGAGCGCCAGTCCTGTTCCAAGCAATGTATCGCTATTTAATCGAACTACAAGCCAAAGCAACCCTAATCATTAAAGGTAAATGCGCGGTGTGTGTTAGACATCAATGACGTGGTGACCAGAGGCTAAAAGTTTCGAGTGCGCCGCGGACCTTAGTGGTTTTAATTAGTTTTAGCTGTAAATGGCTAAAATGGCTAATTATACGTGTTGTGACGGTAGTTTGGGTTCGGGTCGTGTATGTGTTTAAAGTTGATTGTTTACAATGAAACTCAATGGGAACAAAAGTTGTAAAGTTTAATTTTGTGTTTCGTAATTTGCATAATGCTAACTTAGCAGTAATTTTTAGTTCATTAGCAAAGTTAGCGCTGGTTACCGATTTCTATGAAGCAGCTAACGATTAGCAGGCCTGGTCACGATGAGCAAATTTCTGTTTCTGGGCCCTCAATGATGATTTTGATTCACCCGCAGAGCAGAAGTTCGTCATACATAGGTATACTTGTATTCATATTCAAACTTTTTATAGAAAAGAAGAAGGTTAGGTGTGTTCACCATCTTCGACCACATCGTCATTTACCATCAGGTGTGTTGTCGTCAAAACCAAGCCTGTCAAACTTAAAAAAGAAAAAAATACATTTCCCAGTTTTTTACACAATAAAATTGGTTTAGTTTAAAACAGTATTTTATTAAAATCAAACGATTTTTTTTTAAATTGGTAGGAATATCTACCTAGCTTATAATCAATTATTTCACAGAATCACATCATAATGAACAATGACTTTTTTATCCCATACAATCAGTGAGTACAAGTACTAAACAAAGGGATCCGAACACCCACTTCATTCAGTCCCACTGCAGAGCAGTGTTTACCTACTGAAGAAAAAGTTGAATAAATTGTTAGAAAGAATTTCGTAACATGCCAAAAAAACATTCAGTTTTTTTTTTAAAATCGTAAATAGGTAAGTCACTAATGAAAATCATCTACAAAGTATTTATGGGACATTACAATAAACATGTACAGACATTGGCAAAATTGTGGCAACACCGCAGAAGCCAGCATTGAAAAGTTGAAGTTGAAGTTACAATAAACACGTACCAATATTCTAACCGTATTGTGTGTTTTATATATTATATACAATCCCCATAAACTGGTGATCCCGACGTGATCAGTTAGTAATGTAAGCTATTAATGAATATATAAAATTTAGGATTTAATGTAAATATAAAATAATGTAAGTGTATTTATAATACATATTAGTGTTTATATCAGAGAGTAGCCTACATATTCACGTAGCCCGATCGGCCATTTTGCTGTTTTTGCTCGTTGTACACTACAAGTAGAGCGGCCACGATCGTCAGTCGACAGTGAATCGAAAAAGGCCAGTGCTCAGCTACTGTGCTGAGGATTGCCCCGCTGTGACTTTTTCAGCAATGACCTCTGGAGATGCACGGGATTAAGCAAATATACATAATATATGAAAAATTCTCAGGTGCACATATTTTTAAATATGTTTTACAGTATCTTCTATGTACGGTACATAGAATATTTTTCACACAACAGTAATAATGTTTAAAGAGTTAATCTAAATGGCTATTACTGTGTGCATTTTCAAATTAAAAAAAACGGGAGTGCAGTCAAAACTTAGAAATCGTCTTTTGCAGCTGTAGAATACAAAACATTACTGTGTTTTGCTTTGAACGGTACTGCAACGAAATTACACGGCTGTTGAGACTAACCATCAAAAGTCTCAAAGTAATGAGCGCCAAAGTAGCGATGCCTTGGACTTTGCTGCAATGGTCATGGACAGGCGTTAAATCTCTTACCATCAGAAGAGCGTCTTGCTCGTATCATAACTATTACATAAAAAAAAAACTTACATACACAAACTTTAAAATAAATTCTAGGAAAAATTCTGTGTGAGGTGGTCCACCCCGCACGCGGTTGGTAGTTATTGATAGCCCTGTAGTGCTCGCAGTGTAACGATGTGAAATGCGATAGTCGATTCGCTGTTTGCCTCCGTGCGGGCAACAAACGACTTTAGTAAAGAAGGAAAAATCATTTGAATCCAACCACACGCGCCTCCCCATCGAATAACATTTTTTGTTCCATTCACACGGAGTTCCCGATAAATTATCACCCTAACACGGTATCTAATTAAATCCCGGGGAAGGTATTAATTGCTAGAAAATACCGGGATTTATCCCGATATCCGTGTTTGTAAATAACGATAAATTAATTATCGATTCCGGTCGGGCCGGTGATTAGTTTGCAGTTACGGCCTGCGAGGGACGAATCAGTTCGGCCCGCATTAGCTTCTTATTAACACGGAGGTCTGCCGGGCCGCTGTCCTCCTCGGGCCGCGGCGACACGGGCCGTGCGAGTATCATGGGAGACCAATAATACATAAGTATAGTTAGGGATAATATGATGCGGAAAACACATATTATAATTAAAAGAGCTACATTTTAAAATGATTTTACGGTTACTTTTATGTAGTATAGTATATAATGCGTATTTATTTGTTTATTATTTATTTAGGTAAACTGTGTATCTTAAAGTTCTGGTGAGAATTAAAATGCGTTTAACTCTATTTTTTTTTTCTTGTTAATATTGATCATGTTCTTATGGGCACGCGCAAAAACATTAACAATAGTCATTAAAAGAAATTAAGCGCATAAGATATTTTGGCGTAGTAGAGAAGCCAGTTTGTACAAGTATCAAAAACTAATACGACTAGTACTCATAATTACGACATGCCTTTACCATGGGAGCAATCCTATCAGCTGTTCTATAGAAAAATGATATAGGTGCTACGTAAACATCAGCTGTTCTGTACACTGTATAGAACAGCTGATGTTTTTTCGCAATTTCAAGGCTGGTTACATGGCAAAAGTTATTGCAGCGACGTTTTTTGGCTTAGTACTACCGTCTCATGTAACTCCCGTCTAGTATATAAGTACATATTAGATACAGAAACACTGCGAATAATTTGCACAAACTCTTTACCCAAACATTCAACAAAAAACCTCTTAAGCTTCTAATTAAACGAAACAATGCACAACAGAAAATCCTCCGACAAAACCGAGCGAAACTTTGAAATTACTCGCAAAATAGATCAAAACTTCCCCTAACTATGACACGCATCAAAAGGGGACGGAACAAAGGATAGAAAAATACAAAAAGGGGGGTAGTTCGGGAGTGGAGTGATATTTCAGGAGCAGATGGGTGCTCGGGACGTTTCGCACAAGTTCAGGACCAAGTTTATTTTAAACTTCGTCTCTGGCTTTGTGTGGCGGACTCGTAGACGTGTCTGAGCGTTCGGCGTAACATCCGGCATGAATCTGAACACAACTTAAAACTTTTCGGATAGTTATAAGTTGTCTATTTTCTAACTCAACTCCTCCAATTGTGCTAACTACTTGACACACTTTACTCAGTGCTGGACCGTAGCATACGTCGATGCTAATTGGGAGGTAGTTACCCATCTAGCCTCATATAAGTAATTCATGTGCTTTTTACGCCCATTGCGGACAAAGATTCTTTGTTATATAACTACTACTTAACTTTTACACTTTTCAAGACTAACTGAGGTGATCATCGATCGAGCACAGCTCTTTTGTTTATAAAGTGATAGTTTCAGAGATTTTTGCTTGAAGATTTTTTTTTTTTATAGCTGACAGGCTAGGTGTTTTGACCACAACTCACCTGATGTTAAGTGATGGTGAGGTCGAAGATGGTAAATCACACCTAGCCTGGAATAGAACTGGCTCTCAAGTGAGGCTGCCGGAACACACCGTTAGATGCTTGGCGGCAGATTTTCAACTTGAGGGTGTAGCTAGCCAGCCGAGTACTAGAAAGTACCCTACCACCACGCCATGGTTTTCTCACGATGTTTTCATTCGCGAGTGCTTGTCGCTGAGTTCTACTAGTTTTAAATCTAGATGACCACTTTGCATAATATTAAGAAAATAGTTACGTTTCGGATTGAAAAGTGTTAAAAAAATATATTTTTTGTTAAAATGTCAAAAAAAGTTGTCGATATTTTAAATGTAGTTTTTTTTAGAGTCCTTTATGTTACCACATGCGCTAACTTGTGTGCATGTTTGACCCGAAATTTGAAATGGCTATACTGCAATTGGTACAACTTAGACGTCTTAGGTATATGCTAGATTAGCATTTAAACCACTTCTTAACCCTATACCCTTGAAGGTGTCTATAGGTGGCGGTAACCACTTACCATCAGATAACCGATCGCTTGTTAGCCTTTACTCCATATTAAAAAACAATCTTAATGAACACTATAGATAGATAGAAACTCTTTATTGCTCACCAAAAATAGAAAAAAAGTACAGAAAACCAAAGAATCTTATGAGCCACCTTATTCTTACCAAGCCATCTTATTACCACAAGTGGCGACCTTATCGCTAAAAGCGACAAGAATGGAAAACACGTTACAGATTAAGAACAGACGGGAGATGTTGTTATTAATTTCTAAAAAGAAGAAAAGGTAAGGTGATTCATTGAAATAATTATGATAAGGTAACACACATTAAAACTTTGTGAAAAGATATCTGATAATATAGATATTTGAAACTATAAAAACGTCCATTAAAACTCCGTTAACTCAATCAAATAAAATGGAAATACTCGAACGCTTCCACAGAAACCCGGCTCGTATTCCCAGAAATGTTCCGCGATAAGAAGCTCGCTCCCGAGAAATAAAGATGGCAAACGATAGGGAACGTCCGGCGCGCAGTAACCGATTGTCGGCCGCAAGACGCGCTCCAGCTGTTGATTAGCCTTCTAACACATCCCGTCCCCACTTGCCTGCTCGTTTGACCTAATAGAGGATTTCTAGGATTAAACGTCACCACTGAAACCTCTGCTCTATAACTTCACGGGTAAGGTTCTATTTAGAAAGTAACAGCTGGGGTTGTAAGATCATGAGGTCAAACATTCTGTTTCTCGGTGGAGATAACGCACTACTGTTTGTCAAGTGCTTTTTGTTGGATTATGTTGTAATGGTAAGTGTTCGTCACGGACCCCAATGAAGGACTTTACCGTGGAAATACTCAGTTAGTACGCTTTATGTATTAGCAACAGTCTCGTAGGCTTGTCGGGTAAAGTTGAAACGATAATAGCTCAGCGATTAGCGTATTCGGTACCCACGTGGCTTCGAATCTCTACAATGAGCTTTTGCTGCCGGTGAAGGAAAACAGTGCGGAAACCATAGCGAAGTGCTGCCAATAATGATAATTATTTATTAAAAAAACATTGAATACTGGACAGATGTCTCTTTTTTTGAGATGAATATGTCACAGCGTAAGAAAATCATTTGAGCGACTTACTCATGTCGTCTTTCCTTTTGTAAGTGCGCGCACCCTAATATTAACTTGTCGCAGCTACAATTGACCTTAAATAATTCGTCATTTTTAATACTATAGCTCTTATAGTTATCTCACACGTAACTACTTACCTAGAGACCTAGAAAAAAAACCATGAGATAACGCGTCGTACCGTATGTGATTCGAGAGAAAACGTAACGTTTGCCGCGCGGCTGCGCTTTAAAATCAAATTTTTATCGTCCGTGAAATAACCGAGTCGTTCGGTCACAATGTAACGCCGGGCCGTGGCCGGGGGTGCGCCGGGCCGCGGCCGGAGCGAGCGGGGCCGCCTATACGCCTATGGTAAATAGTGTTTTAAGATGATGTTAAAAATGTAGTTAAGAAAAAATATGCCTTAATTTCTAAAAAGTACTGGAAAACACACCCCTGCAGTTCCACATCCCTGCATCCATGGTCCCTTGGACCATGATTTACAAGCAAGCAGAAATTGCTATTACTTCTTGAATTAATGAATGAATGAATGAATGAATGAATAACTCTTTAATGTACACACTTAAAATTACATAATACAGAAGAAATTAACTAGTAAATAGGTGTAACAACTGGCGACCTTATCGCTAAAAGCGATCTCTTCCAGGCAACCTCAGGATGGAAAGGATTAGAGGAAGAAAAAACGGGGTGTGTCAATAACGAGGATATGCATATAGGAGAATACAAAATTATGACATATATCTACATTCTAATAATTATAATATATCCTAATACATAGATTAATTAGAATAACTAAAAATGCACTAATATATTTAAAATAAATATTTGTATAAAGAGGATATACTATATACAAATAAGCGACAGATAGTTATAATTATAACTGCGAGAGATAGAATAGTTTGACGTGTTCTTTAAAGACAGCGATCGATGGAGCACGTCTAATGGCAACAGGTAACGCATTCCATAGTTGGACTGCCTGGAATGCAAAGGACTTACCGTAAAACGTTTCACAGCGTGCAGCAGGGATCTTAAGAGTAAGGTTCTCCTTCGACCTGAGGGGCAGGGAATGAGTATTGTGCCAGAAAGTGAAATTTTCTTTAAGATAGCATGGAGTAGAGGGGTTAAAAAGAACGTTATAAAGAAGAGAGAGCAAATGAGCATTCCGCCGAAGGCGAATAGGTAACCACTTGAGTTTAGTGCGAAATTGAGATATATGGTCATACTTACGTAGGCCATATATAAATCTAATACAATAATTCTGGAGACGCTCAAGTTTGTTAAGCTGGTCCTCGGATAGATCTAGATAACATGCATCCGCGTAGTCTAAGATGGGTAGAAGGAGATACTGTGCGAGCGCAACTTTAGTGGCAGTGGGTAAAAAATTACGCAGAAAATATAGCAAAAAAAATAAAAAAATATAGCAGGTTTTGTAGCGATGATTGTTCAGTGGTTAGCGCGGTCGGTTCGCACACAGAAGGGCGTGGGTTTAAATCCCAACAATGAGCTTGAGCTGCCGGTGAAGGAACACATCGTATGAAAACCATAGCATGATGATAGAGTACTGTCTAGCACTCGGCTGGCTAGCTACCACCTTCAAGTAAAAATCCGCCAAGCACTAACGGTGTGTTCCGGCAGCCTCACTTGAGACTTCTATTCTAGACTACGTGTGTTTACCATCTTCGACCACGCCGTCACTTAATATCAGGTGAGCTATGGTCTAGCCTGTCAGCTATAAACATGACAACTCAAAGGCAATTCACGGTTGTTGGAAATTCCTCAAAATTATTTTTGTTTGTCTAGTGTTGCTAACTTTACTTATTGAAAAGTTATGCTAGTTAGTAATGTGAAAGTCATTTACTTGAAAAAATCTAACCGGTTACCTAAATAGCCTTATTTTTATTTTGCTGCAGGGCCTAGATACCCCCCTACGACATCTCTTGCATACTGCATACTGCATCCTCGCCATGCTTACAGAGGATCAACCGAGGACCCTAACTTGTCTTTTAATGCCTTACATTACTCCAGCTTGTTTTGTTTGCAATTGCGATTTAATTTTTCTTACAATAATTCATTTATTATTAAAACATATTTATTTACTTTTGTAACAAAAGTCAACGATTCTGTTATGTTTACGTGCCAGTATATATCTGTTTATTTTAGTTTAAAGATTGTTTACAGAAACAAAACGGAAATATTTTTATGGCGATGTGACGACGTGGAGAATTTATTGTTATTGGTATGACTTACAACTTACAAGGAAATGGTGATTTATCGAATTGTAAATGTCGAGAAATAAATACAATTTATGATTGGCTCAACGAGCGGATTTGTTTTGAGTTTTCAGACATCGTGGGGGAGGGATACAGTCAATTAGGCGTGACTCATATTTCGATGGTTATTTCCACATTATAGATCTACTAAAGGAAGACAATTAACTTAACTAAGACGCTGCACTCTTATGCAAAAAGCGTAATATAAACCCATCACAAATATAAATGTGAAATGAGAGCCAAGTTCAATATTAAGAATATGCGTCGTTGTCGACTTCGAGTATTGAGATCTATATAGGTGCCAAGTTCTGTGTAAATTCTAATTACAATAACATATAATATTCTAAAATAAATTTATATAACAATTTCTTGTATCTTGGTGCTACCACAATATTTTCTACTTAATAGGTAATATAAATTCTGAAATTTTAATAGAAAACTGTTTACATAATGCAATTATTTCACTTGGGATGTAATTCAAGCTCAAGATTTGATTTGGCTAGTCCAACAAACTGACTTATAGGTCAAAAACCAAACCTGAAGTGGGTTAGGTTTTTGATCTATAAGTCAGTTTGTTGGACTAGCCAGGTTTTTGACCTATAAGTCAGCGAGTGAGTCAAAAATTGCCGATATTTAATCGTTAATATATCAACAACTGTTTGAACAACATTTATGAAATTTTGGATTTTAAACAAACTAAAGAGATTTAATAAATGTTTCAAATTTCATATATTATGTAGGTTAAATAGTTTTCGAGTTGTGAAGGGGTCAGAAGTAGCTCGAAATGGTTCGTGTAATATTACACACGGCTGCTGCGTCGCCAGTTCCTTTTTCTTTAACTTGGCTGGACACGCTGCCGCGTGTCTAGATTAAGTTACATTATGAGTTATTGAAATTATTACAGTTGATGACAGTAATTAGTTTGGATATGTTTTACTTTTATTTATACGGGACTCACGTTTGATTAGTACTGGTTTGATTGGTACATTTTCTTTGGAGTATCTAAGTTTGAAAAAAATTCGGTGACCTGTTTCAAGGAACTAAAGCTGAATACGCACACGCGCGGTCTCATCTTGTGTCAAAACAACGTCAGATTCTATAGTTAGATTTCGGTTACGGGTAATCGCTTGTAATTTAGTCAGTCTTGTTTCTTATAAGAGATTTTTTTGAACTCAAACTGTCAAGAAATGAGAGGTTGTTTCCTTGCTCCTAGAGAGGGAAGACTAATATTTTGCTTTTGCAAAATCTCAGTGAATAGATCTCTTGTCCTGTAAGTGTGCGAGCTTTGTGTATCGCCTTACTAACAAGGAAGCCGGCCGCGGCTGGACTGTAAACTGACTGAGAGGAGCACATGTGGAAAACTGATAAAAACATATTATGTGTTCTCGTGTGTGTTTGTAAAATGTTTTATCTAACGATTTTATAGTTCAATCACATTTTAAGCAATTAATTTGATGTTTGCTCACTGCACGTGTGTATAAGACTTCTCCTGACACCACATAGAAAAAAATAACTGAACACGCTAAAACGAATGATTTAATTAACTGCGTGCTGCGTCTTCGGCTACATCGTTGCTGACCAACAGGCAAGTTAGTCGCAAACTTACCCACGATAAGAAAATTTTGAGTCTTGATTGGCCATCTCTTTTATTAAATACTGATGTGTGTGATGCGTGGTGATGGATGATGATGATGAAAAGTATCCTATTTTTTATTCCAGAGCCTAAAGTATCTACATGCAAAATTTCATCCAGATCCGTTCAGCCGTTCTGGCGTGATTGAGTAACAAACATCCATCCATCCATCCATCCATCCAAACTTTAACTTTATAATATTAGTGGGAAAGGTTACTGGTGATGAAAAAGGGCTAAATTCTTTCTCACCACGGGCGGTGAGGTGCGGTGGCTCCTGGATATTCTCGGTATTAAATAATATTTTTGCGGGTACGGGGAAAAGACGGAGAGAAACTGAAGGCCAGGGTTCGTGTTCCTTGTAGGAAATTATGTAGGCTGTACATACCAACCCAGCGTCCAGAGGTCGGAGTAGATGGCGCGGCCAGCGCAGCGTGCGCAGGTCCACAATTCCTCACAAACTATAGGCACAGTTTCCGTGATCCGTATTTCTCACTCGCGAGTAGGGTTAGGTCCCTTTTTGGAAGGTCTTGCGAACTGATTGACGTTAATTTTCGAAGCGTCGTGCGGTGTCGATGCGGCGGTGGTTAGACACGTGGAAGAACTGTCTTTGCGAGGTTGCGTCTCGCTAACTAGCGGCGGGTGGCGCCACACTCGCATTTCCGAGCGTGAATTGACATGTTTGCAGACTAACACAATTTAAAAAAAGAACCAGTTACAAACATAGGTATACGTAAATACGTATACCTATTGTATACAGTAAAAATGTTCTAGGATAGTATTTTTTTAAATATTACCACATTAACAAACCAAACAAGAAATAACATTGTATTTGTATTGATAATAATCTTAAGTATATTATTATCAATCTATTTTTCAAGAACAATTCTTAAAAACTACTGCATTAGCTGACAGTCTTATCGCTCAAAGTGATCTCTTCCATGTGAGCTTTGGATGAAAAGGATTCCTAATCCAACTATCTTTTTATCGGTAATTAATTTGTTTAGTTTGGTACGGAACGTAAAGATAAAGTCACAGTTCTATAACATTGGGTTTAAAATAAGGCGAAATATTCTCGACACCGAGGAATCCAGCTAATATGAAGCCATGTTCCCCCTTCCCTTCCCTCCTCTCCTCTCCCTCGGCACTACTCATCATCAAACTAGCTCCATAACAACTAGCCACGAGTACATAACAACACCCTCGTACAGAGAGATAACAACCTATAAAACAACACTAAGAAGATAGACAACTTGGAGAATTTCGTGGAACTGCAAACACAAGCCGTTTATTTTTTATGGTAAGAACAAAGTCTACCGCTGCCGCGGCTTTGAGAGATTTGATAGCGAGTCTCGATATCTCTGAACTTAATTTCGCTAGCTAGCCTTTAAACCAGAACAACAAAATTTATATATTATTGCTTGGTACCAGAATGTCAGATACTACAGTGGTATTCAATTAGACGACTAGCTGACCTAGATGGCTTTCTGAGGTCTACCACCTAGAAATTTCGCTACTGTTTTACCCACGATGTTTCAAATGTCTCCGCATTTCTAGACAATGAGGGATATTTTAATGGTATATCAAATGTAATAATTATTCAGTATTTTTATAACGAGACATGCTTAACGTCCACTTTGTAAGTTCGGAAAGTTAAATTAGCCAAATTTTCTTGACATGACTGGATATAACGACAGCAGAAAATTTCTTGACAATTTTGTACAAAACCATAACTTCGTAAATTATAGCTGGATGAAACTGAAATCCAAGTTTCATACATTTTCAATAGATGAAGAGTGTCTATTAAGTAATTGTTACCGGCAATCTGTATAACCCAATATTATATAGAATGCCTAGGCATTCTATCCAGTACCTAAGACATACAGGCAATTTATAAAATATCATTTATTTCATGCTATAACAGGGCATTATATGCAATACCTAATGCTCAGTCAATTAAGTGTACAATATGGTATCCTGTCGTTTCACCGACAGTCAATTTACAAATCTTGTACTTGACAACTAACATTTCGCAAAAAGCATGAATCGACGAATCATTACTATAAATTGAATTAAAATATGACTTCATAAATTTATTTCCACCTAGATATCCTCACTACTCGTGCAAACTGTATGTATAAAGTTCGGTCACAGATCTGCTCGGATAGACTAGGTGAGAGAAACTTACCTGGCTCCCTAATGGCGTTCTATACAACGCCTAGATGTTACACACGATAACCAGGTAAGGCATGTAATGGTAAACAATAGATAAAATACAATACATAGATTAAATCAACCTGGGTTTACATATAATGACCAGGAATTCTTAACAAGGACTAAATTGTTTTCCGGTAATATAATCATTCTTTTAACTTATTCGTGACATAGTAAGTAATTGAGCAAGTAGTTTTGGTAATAATGACGTCATCAAACTAAAATGGTATCTCTCTATTTCCAAGATTTACATCTGTCTCTATCGAATCTGTGCAATAAACAAGCCGAAATAAATCCTCTATCTATGCGCACATCCGAGAGACCACAAAAATTACGCGCGATATAAACGACAACCAAAACGCGGCGTACGTTTAAATTTGTTACTTGTTTATAGCACAGATTGTTTGGATGTCCCATTTTTGTTTAATTTATCGACTTTCCCCCCGTCCTGTTTCACCCGCGGCGTGATCGCGTTAGCTGTCACTTGCGATTGTGCTAATCCCGTCCGAGCCAGCACAGTCAAAACTTGCGCGCGAGCGGCATTTGGGCTTAGGATGTGAGCAGTCTTGCACGTTTTGTGTCATGACCGTAAGTGCAAAAAATTTGTGTTGATACGTTTAGCTATTTTGCTCAAAAAGACATAGCTAAGTTTGTTCATAAAAATATGCACAAATATAACCACCTAATCATGGTTAGCAAATTACTAATGTTACTCGCTTTCTATTTTTATCTATTTTGCAAAAATTTGTTGTTTATATCTTACAGTTACATTATCAGAACAATCTCACCAAAAGGCGCGTGCTTCGTTTTGACGTCCAGTAGACGCGTAATCTCAATGCTAAGAATCATCAATATTGCGAGTGACAGCTAACGCTATCAGACTGCCTCTGCTGTTTTAACTTCTCTCTGTTCCCCCCTTCCCACGTTCTTACTGCGGGGAGTTTCATTTGGGTCAGCAATAATTACTCTCGACATTATACTTCAGATCTTCTACCCACTTGATAAGTTTTTTGAGACGGAGATTACGGGACGCCACAGATGAGACAGTAGTCCCTACCATAACTTACACAGATAAGATAATAGTAAAATCCGAATGAAAGCCCAAATAAAGTAACTGCCAATATTGAAGTACATATGTATTTTGTTTTTAATTACATTTGATAGTACCACAACGTAAAACGTATAATAAATCTTGTTCATATTTGAGTTTCGGTAGTCGAACATTTCGCTAATTGGAAAATTTGTTTACTGAGTGTACATGTCGATTCGCACAAAATACAAATAGTATAATGGTAATGTTGTTAATTATGTCGGATACTCCGACTAGTATCGGCCACATTCCGTGGCCTTCTTCAAGGATTCCAAGCAGAATACAACGCACGCGCGGCCTCGTCTTACTTCGCACTGCGGGCCGCCGCGCCTCCCACGTGAAGATAGCGGTCGGCGCGCGGGCGTGGGGTTGGGAGCTTCCTCTAAGGCATCAGAAATATTCCAGTGCACAGAGTTCAGTGCGATGTCTTCAGTTCCGCGACCACTCTCACTCTCTCAATTTAGGAAGCTTAAGTATTGTTGCATAATTAAACTAAATAGTAAAACATTGGTTATCGACATAACTGACTTCAATTATACTGTTTTCATCTAAAATAAATAAAAAGACCATGTCGGTTCCAACGCAAAACGCGCTGAAAGCTCGAAAATTTGCAGAAATAAGAAAACCCTCTTTAATGCTTGACGCTAAGATCAGATAACTATCTAAAGACGAGAGCGCGGAGTTAAGCAGTAAAGGTTACGGCGCACTACTCATGCTGCAACGCTGCGCAATGCGTGTGGAAAATAATAAAAGTTTAACTGGTTACCCGAATCAGTTCAGTTAAATACATACAACTTATTAGCTCTTTTAAAAGCTTTATTAAATTTATATAAAAAGTACACTACAAAAAAGGTTTGAATATTTTCAAAATAAGGTTTGAATATTTTTATCTCTACATGGTGTGATAAGTCTAAATACTTAAAATACTTTTTTATATCTAAATGAAATTTAATTAAATTATCCGTTCAGTAATTTTATTAATCTAAAGAAACTTTTATTTTTTATGATTTAGCAAAAATTATTTAACAAAAATAATTCAGCTTAAATTATAAAGCCTTTATTCGTTATTATATATATTGTATACATTGTACATATATTATGTAATTATATTGTACATTTATTGTATATATTGTACGAATTATTTTTTTATAGAATGTATGATACTTGTATTAGTTCATAACTGTGTATAATATGTACATACAATAAAAATAAAAACTATTCGCAAATGCCAATTGTCAATACACCGTTCCATGATTACCTTGACAGTTTAGTAAAGTCACCAGCGAACAAATCTAGAATGCGGCGTCGCGTGGCGTGTAGCCGCACCCTACAGTCCAATATCTGCACCGTCAAGATTCAATATCGTGTAAAATATAAGCGTATAATTGCGAGCGGAGCCGGGGGCGAGAGTTTAATTAAACTGAGGAAAGGACAGCTGTAAAACAACCCCCGATAGCGGGAACGGGGTAACTGACACTGCGCCTGCTAATATTGTGCTATTAAGGGGGCGACGGCGTAAAAGGGGAAACAAAGTGTTTGGATGAAAATGTTGGGTGATTAATGGAAAGTTATTGCATTAGAATAACACTAACGGGTCAACATTACGGGACGAGATTGAGATGAGTGTCTGTGTTACGGACTGAATAATTAGAGGTAGAAAGTAAAGTTGGTCGTGAACCAAGTTTTTACTCGACCTTGACTAAGACAAACGAGGACGGTTATGTGTTTGACCAGTATGTCTGTCCCTATGTTCCCTCGTGACTTCTAAATGGCTCAACTGATTTTAACTAATGATATGTCGTTAGAGTTGTCTTTATTGCGCCAGTGTTACTGAGCATATTACAATTATAAAAATGAAAAATGGTTGATATTTGGCACTAAAATGTACGTTTCCTTATAATATAATGAGTTGATGTATCGTTTTCGAAAGAGATTATTTATTGCTCTAATTAATATATCTATAGAATTCCCTGTATCAGAAACGCCTGAAATTTAAAAAACCTCAAAAGACTAACCTGAAACTGAATTTAGAGAAAAGTGACTGACGAAGAATCGTATCCTGGAATACAGGTAGTGAAAACAAACGCACTACGAGTGAGTCATAGTGCATATATTATTATATTGCCATTATTATTCAGTCCAACTAGAGAGGTCCGGGAAGGCTGTGCTCGGGGTTTTGGTACGAGATCGAATCAGAAATGAGGAGATCCGTAGACTAACTACAGCTACCGACATAGCCCAGCGGATTAGCAAGTTGCAGTGGCAGTGGGCAGAACAAATAAAGGGCTTTAAAGTTCAAGAGTGCAGAGCACGGACCAGCAAGCGATAGACAGACGACGTAATGAAGACCGGGAGAACGCGCTGAATGCGAGCCGCTTCCAGCCGGTCTTCACGAAAATCATTGAGGGAGGCTCATGTCCAACAGTATGCGTTCTACGGCTGATTACGATAGATTACGATAATGATGACCTATATTCAGAGAATAAAGTTTGTGAGGTAAAATATTCAGCGAC
This sequence comes from Biston stratarius, assembly GCA_950106695.1. Lineage (NCBI taxonomy): Eukaryota > Metazoa > Arthropoda > Insecta > Lepidoptera > Geometridae > Biston > Biston stratarius. The sequence continues at coordinate 13,089,455 of OX467114.1, read as the reverse complement.
AAGAATTATATTTGAACAAAATTTAAAGTTCCATAAAACGCCACATACTGCCTTCCAACGAGAACACAATTATTGTAACGTCTCTATGAGTGCTGCATTTTTACCATCGCTTCACGACTCGGGAAACGACTAGACGACTGAAAGAACGACTAAACGACCGACAGACCGAGACGCCAGACTGTTTGTCGACATTGTCGAGACACTTTGCGCTTGAAATTAAATTGCTTCTTAAATGAGGTGTCTATGATAATGTCTTCATTACGGGAAGCAGGATAAAATATTTTAACTCGATAGAACTAACACTTACCGAGTGACAAACAACGCTCTGCGTTATATGCTGAATATAGGAGCATAGACTATGCGAAGGAATTAAACTAAAGGAAAAGTCAGTACAAACATTTTTTTTTTTATATATTTTTTTATCGCAATTACCGTGATTTTGATACATAATTTTTTTACTTATTTGAAATTACTCACGTTATATATGTATACATCGGATAGTCCTACTATAGTTTCGGCCACATACGGTGCCCTTCTTCATGGAGACAAAGCTAAGTACAAGGCGTGTGCGGCCTCGTCTTGTTTCGAGTGTGCAAAGAAAGCCACCGGATGCGGCCAAAGCTATAGCCGGAGTATCCGATATAATTAAACGAGTAATTCTACATGTGTATGTATTTTTCGTATAAAGCATGTACGGATTAGAATAAAAATTACTCTAGAGATAATTTACAAAGTTTAACTGTATAGAATAGCTCATTAAAAAACTGGGGTGTTGTTAGAAATACAATATGCTATTATTTACTTAAACCCTTTGTAGACTTGCAGAGACGCTGCTCCTAAATAGTAATTATTATAATTTAATGCGAGCCATTCGTATCGTACAAAATGTAATAACGCGAGTATTTCTTACTTTCACATTTATTGCGCAGATATTTCAACTGATTCTATTAACTTTTCTCGAACTTTAAAACCTATAACTTGATTTTTTCACAGCTTAACCCGCTTTCGGCTAAAATTTGACAACGTTGTAGGACAATAAATGTTGTAATCCCCGATGGAATCAAAACCTTTAGCTGCGAAAACAAATAAACTTTCGATGACAAGGGACGGAGTATTTGGTATTTAACCTAATAACCTCTATTTTGTTTTAAGTTCAAATATATGTTGAAAAATATGTTTAATTGGATGTATTAGGTACATAATTTACCAAATCTGTAGCATAAATAGGTAGGCATACCTATCTATTCTTGTAATTTTTTTTTTTTGTGTCTGACAATATAAAACATTATTATTGTTCAACGTTTCTAAAAAGCCTCTAAAACATCGCTGATTTAAAGTCACGTTCTTCCGTTGCTTATTTTGATTGATATAATTTAATAATTCAAGCTCGTCGCTACCGTCGGTCACGTGACACTCTCAATCGTTAATCCTGGTTGTTTGTCTTTTAAGTTCAAGTTCTTTCAAGTTACGTGGGGGGCTTTCCGGTGGCACTTAATCTTAGCTACATAAGTTATGGTAAAAAACCAAGTCCATCGATCGCAAAAAAATTGTCTGACCACTCAGTGTACAAAAGCTTTCGCATTGACCAATGTGAAGCAGGATTTCTATTCATCTTTTATAAGAATACTGTCAACTGTCAACCAGTCGTTCATTCTATAAAAATGGTTTTAGATTGCAAATATCCAAAGCGAAGTCGATAAAGTAATTAATGTTACCTTTTCAATTACTTCCGCGACGTGGACTCGGTTTAAATACATCTTCCCAGGAATTGCATTAAGCTCTAGCTCGGCACGTATTTCCATATTGAACTTTATTTCGTAGAGATTTTTATAATGAATATTAATGCTCTCGAGCTTCGTACGTAAATATGGAATTTATGCTCTTTGTGTAAGTTTTACAAAGGTTCGGTTGGATTAGTTGCAGTAGCGTGCTTGCCTCATATAAGTGTAGTCGTGGGTTTAATCCCGGGAGTAGTTTTTATAGCAATCACGTGTTTCCGGCGAAGAACAAAATTGTGAACATAAATATTCTTAGGCTTATACAAATTCACATCGAGCAGCGCAACATTGTTCAGTGTCGACCGTGTTTAATGTCTAAAATTGATGGAATACTGTATGTTGGATTAGTACAAACGATTCGAAAGAAAACTAATACTAAGCATAAAGCTTTAAGCTTTTACTAGCAGATTGCTGTTTTACAAATACTAATATTTTATTGATAATGCCAAAGTTACACATGTCAGTTAATGTCAAATTCCGTATATTCTTTCAAGATACGGACAGACATAATTATACGGCCTTTTAAATTTGCTAAAGAAGCATTAAGATTTGATAGAGCTATCTGACGAAGTGTACGTTCCCGTCGCACTTGGAACGTACCGGTATCCAATATTGCAGGCAAGTAGTTTTTCAGATTCTACTGGAAATATCTGGTGGAAGAATCTCAGCGGGTCGGACGCTGTTCCTTGACAGGACGTCGACTAAGTCCAGAAAAAGTGACGCCTCTTGGAATCCGTGAATTCAGTTTGCCGAGCCAGATTAGTAAGTAGTAGCAATATGAGCCAAATAAGTCAAGGGTTGAACGCTTGAAGTATCGGCAGTCTAGAAGAGAGATCGTCTAGCTTCCAATCTAGAGGTCTTGCGTTCGAATCATGATCAAAGTTATGTGTGTATAGTCGCTGAGTTCAATCGGTGATGGAAAATACCATAGGAAAAACTAAATGGCCAAGAAAAAAAAAATTGTAGATTTGTGAAGTTTGCCAACTCGCACTTGGTCAGCATGGTGGACTATGGCCTTACATTTCTCTTAAAGAGATGAGCCGCGAGCCCAGCTGTGGGATAGCTTATAAAAGAGCTGATACAGAAGTCAAGGGTTAGTTCAAATCGTGGGATCACAGGTTTCGAGATAACAACTAGTCACGACAACAATTGTTACCCACTCACATATTATTAGTCCTACAATATATATTTTTTCTCACTAGAAGATGCCCCTAGCAGATAAATACTCCTATTAATATGACTCGAGACTGTTCCCTACATGAGAAAGGCACCTAATAAATTTTACCTAAATTCGAGTTTTAGACGCATTTATATTTTATTGGCAGCTATTCAAAAGTCTTACTAACATAAACCGTTCTAACGCAGGGACGCGTAAAACTCTGCTTCGACAGAGATCCAGCCAAACGCGCTCTTCCCGACACACCAACATCTTAAACCGACGACCTGTCATCCTACAGACGTCTCGTGACCCGTTTTCGGTAAAGACATTAGCGCAAAACATCGCCATAAAGTCAACTGTTTGTTAGTCATTTCGGATACTGCGACAAAGTTGCTACACAAGATAATTTCTATCCACAGTGCGCCGCCTCGTCTATGTTGAAAATATTCATTAGTTTTATTAATTCTATATTTTTTTTTAAATCATCTTTGTTAGCTGTCATACCATGCTTGCATCCTAAATACGTTTTACGCGACGTCTTCGACATATCTAGTCCATGTGTTCAATAAAACTTGCTCCACATAAAACCCGAGCAAATTATTTAATTAGAGACATGTGCCGCAAATTATATTCGTAAAGAGATTCAAGCGTCGAAACTCGTTGCAAACTTGTGCCGATTTAAGGCTCCTACACATCTGCACTCGTCGTAATACTTGCCCGACGCCCGCCGCGCTCGTGCTGGCGCGCTCGCGAAACTTTACGTCGGATCGCTTTAAAGTAATAGGCGTATTAGACATCACTTAATGAACTCTTTCTAAACACCAGTCTAGTTTTGTAAACACGTCGCAGATCCAAAAAATATTACTCTTCTATGGTAAGTATTAAGCATGTGTGAAATTGACAATTAGTCATGTTGAGTTCTTTAATGCAGATTGTTATAAATAAAACTTTTCTATAAAGTGAATCGTAAAATTACTACACTGGTTACAGACAACATGGAGCAGTACGCTGTAAACCGGGACATTACTGTGTTTCGGTTTGCAGGTTACTGAAGCTAGTGAAAAGAGACTATCGAAAGTCTCAAAGTAATCTATCAAAGCAGCGATACCCTAGACATTGTTATGCTACACAAAATTCTGTGTATGGCTGTAATGGTCTTGAACAAGCGTTATCTCTTACCATCAGGAGGGCGTCACGTTCGTCTCACGAGTGTTACATTTTTTAAAATAATTAAAAACTGGTCATAATCAAAACTATGTTATTGAGTGGTTAGGTGCTTCTACAGATTCTATAATCCGCCAGATTTAAGCTCATATTTATAGAGACAGGCATATACAAGTGCAAACACACACACGTACAAACACCCACACACATACACACACACACACTCAAACACAAACACACAAACACACACACACAAACACACACACACACACACAAACACACACACACAAACACACACACAAACACACACACACACACACACACAAACACACACACACACATACAAACTTCAAAGTTAATATGTATCTATGATAAAGAGGAGCAGGGATTCTTTATACATTCATTATTTGCTTAAAAAGAATCCCTGCTCGCTTAAAATTGTATTTTGAAAACTTGGTTAATAAATAAAATTTTACCATTATATTATAATGAATCAAAGGAGCTCATCGCTATATCCAGATATTACGATATAAGCATTCTTCATAAGTGATATAATTATGTAAGCATGTTACTTGTCAATAACATCGCAGTGCGCGTGTGTGGCGAACTTTACAGCGACTTACAGCCGATTACGATGTAGAGCTCGGTTCACGTGCATTATTCATGGCGGAGTAATTGAAGTCTTTGCTTCTACCAAACTACCTACATCGTGGACGCGGAGATAGCACAAAGAAGAGATGCCATAACTTAACTGGTATGAGCTCACAAGTATCTGCACACGAATGTGTAACTGTAATGATGGTAAGAGAAAGCCTACCGATGACTAACTCAGCGGTACCCAACACCTTGAGTTAAAAAACAAAATCCAAGCAGTAATATTTACACACTACTGCTTGCCTGCAGAATATTTGATACTTACCTTGACGATCTTCGGCTAATAGTCAATGAAAGTTATAAAGAGTTATCTCCCAGAAATAAAGGACACAGAGCGTAGAGGAGGAGTACATAACCTTTCCTTGGCATTTAAAAGTTATGGTGGAACAAAGAAAAACGCTTAGAAATAAACCTTTTTTTGAGCAGTCATGTAAAAAGCTACTCACAGCAGAGTAACGCGGAATGTTTAGTGGTCAAAATGTCGGCGTGGCATCTCCACTCCGCATCTGCTCCGTGTCTTAGCTCTGACGATTAATATTCTGATTGCTGATTAGTTCGGGATCCGCGCTCAGATATTTATATGGGATCTGAGAACTAAACCTGACGCGGGACGACATGTTCCGTTGACAGAAACTTGTAAGATCGAGGGATCGGGACGACTACACCGTTGCAATATACAAATGGCTGCAAATAAGATACTGATTCAGAAGGAAACGTTTGAAGAATTTTTTTATAGCGATGATAGCCCAGTGGTTAGCGCGGTCGGTTCGCATGCCGAAGGGCGTGGGTTCAAACCCCAACAATGAGCTTGAGCTGTCGGTGAAGGAAAACATCGTGAGGAAACCATAGCGTGGTGGTAGGGTACTTTCTAGTACTCGGCTGGCTAGCTACCACCATCAAGTTGAAAATCTGCCGCCAAGCATCTAACGTGTGTTCCGGCAGCCTCACTTGAGAGCCAGTTCCATTCCAGGCTAGGTGTGCTTTACCATCTTCGACCAAACCATCACTTAACATCAGGTGAGTTGTGGTCAAACAACAAGCCTGTCAGCTATTAAAAAAAATTAAATAAAAAAGAAACAAGAAAATTGAAGGGTGTTGCAGATATTTTTATGGATTTTTACTTACTAGGTTACTCGATGGTAGAACTTTTTAGCTGGAGGTCGTCTAGGTAGGTGCCACCATATATCAGGTATTCTGCCACCAAGTATTGTGTAAGCATTACTGTGTTCCGGTAGGGAACTGCGGCTAACTACTTAGACTAACTATCAAATCTTTCAAAGTAATGAGTGCTGCCAAATCTGAGAAGCCCTGGACTTTGGCTTGTTGTTCTAAAGTTCTGGGTACCACTGCAATGGTCATGGATATAAGTTATCCCTTGACATCAGGAGAGCGTTTCGATTGTGTTATAAGGTAAAATTATATTAAAGAAAATCAATAACTTCAAAATAGATTTTTACTTTATTTTACTGTGCTGAAAAAACTGAAATACATAAGTATCTCTCAGACACTTTTTTAATTACTGGGCCACACTTGGGAAGACTAGATACAAGCGTTTATTTTTGTTCTAATGACCAAATGTCATAAGTCCGTGCATTAGTTTAGACACGAGTTTAATGCGTGTCGTAATATTATGACACATTTGGAATTACAATACACGCTAATTCGAATACGGTATTCTCGAAAAATGCGCAGTTTTAAATTTATCTACATCAAATTGGATAAAATAAATATAACGTTATTCAAGATATTCTACAATTTCTAGTTTCAATTTACAATTATTAAATTTTTAATACAAACAAACAAATAATACTAAACATTTTACACTATATAAGACAGCTAATAAATTTTAATAGAATAAACTTATCTCATCCGTTTATTCCGGAATCATACAATAAGATTTGATCATAAGATGAACTTCCGCAAACTAACGCCTGAATAAATCGCTTAATAAGAGATTTTATTTATAAAATTAAAAAATTCGACTGTCATGTCAAAAAGTTTTAAAAAAAGTTTTTTTTTTAATTCACATTTGAAAATGGAATCATACTACCATATTGATTTTTTGTTTATTTATATCTAACGACACCCCATACTCGTATATCTAAATCTGTTTAGGTATGAAAAAGTTATGATGGAATTAGTTAAGAAAGTCACATACACATACATGAACCCTGTAAATATTAAACTCCTTTTTGTGGGCAGTCCTGTAATAAATATGCGTGGAGGTCAAATATTTGCTAAGTTCCAGCCACGAAAGCCTAAAGTAAGTGCCGGATGTCTCAAATTGATTGAAAAGGTTATAAAAATAATCCACGCCAGGCCGCGAGGTGCGTTTAATTTCCTTAAAGCAGAAGCCACCGTACAAAATAACCTCTAGTTTAATTGAAAAAGTCTTCCAAAAATACTTTTTCATAAACACGGGGTAAAAATAAGTCGGGGTTTCGTTTCCAGCTTCCAGGGTTCCCAGAGGCGGGAGACGGCCCTTTGTTCGTAGAATTAACAAAACTCAATTTGTCGCCGAGGTACGTCTACGGGCATGTACACTCCACGTGTACAATAGGGCACATAATTAACCTAATGAAGACCGACAATCCTGGAGGTACCCGGGGGACCCCTGTGAGGGACAAAGGAGGGACAAAGATGATTTCTGAACAATTTGTACGGATAAAGGACGTGCTCTTAGATTTTGAGACTACCATTGTGTTGGTTTTTTGTCAGCGGTATTGTCTGAACGTCTCGAGGCGGTGATCTTCGGACTGAGCGCGCTTTATCTGCCGCAAGTATGCTCCGATTCTTAGCGGACCAATTTTATTTCGCCGAGGAGCAAAATAAAGCTTTGTGGTTTAACTTATACAGAACAAAACCGATCGCTGTCACCGTCTTCGCGTGCAGCGACCCGCAGTGCGAGACGAGGTCGCGTGCACGTCGTACTATGTTTTGACTCCTTGAAAAAGGTCACCGTACGTGTCCGCAATTGTGTATGAAGTATTCGCTTTTCCGTAAGAGTAAAACAAAAACGATGTAATTGTTTTCCGAGAATAGTTTTTGTAGACATACTTAGAGAATATACTTTTGTCTGATTAACTATTTTATTACGTAGGCGGCCTGGGGGTAAACATAGGAAACTTGGTATTTTCTGTAAAACTTCATAAAATCTTAATTACAACTCGCTGTAGAAAAATAAAACATTTTTGTATAAGGAATTCTAATTTCATTTTTTTAACAACGATAAAAGGTAACTGTTACCTGACATATATTCGGCGTACATTTAAACTATCAGCGGTTCAAAACATACTAATCGTTAAAGTAGGAGAGACTGATTTTCCGTCAATATCTCTCTGGTACGGATGGCTAAGAAAAAAGTAGCTCACATCTCTCTAGTACTTTATATGTAGTATTTTTATTGATAGTGCTTTACTACAAGTATACCTCAAGAACTATCTAATGCGATACTAGTGGTTTTCTATTCTTTACTTGAATTCTGGCAAGCGGCCAGCTGCAAACATGAAGACGATACTGGAGCACCCGGAATCCCGGGATATGAACGTGGCGAGCCGACACCACCTGCTCTCTGCCAGGATAAGGAGAGGAATATGAATTATCTTCGATTTGTACTTAACTTTACGTGGTTCTACGGCAGTGCTGTCTTTTTCTTGGATTATATTTAAATGAGCTGAGAAGAAACAAATAACCTTATTGCTTAGTGTAAAGAAATAGAATCAGTAGCCCTGTCGGCAGCTATAGCATTCACTGTGTTGCTGTAGCCAGCATCTTCCGCTAAATATGTTGATAAACAATTATATTTGTAATTTAAACCAAGAAATAGGTAAATGGTATACAATAATTGTGTTTAGCTTATTGTATCGCTCTTAAAAAATGATTTCTAGCACTAAGTTTTTTTTTTTTCTATTCAATTCTAAATTGATGCCATACAACTCAGAGGACTATCTTAATTAACGTCAACTATATATGGGGACACCCTTTAATTGACAACTTTTTTTTAAAATGTTTTCCTTTATCTGTACTGTAAGACCTTGCTTTTTGCCAAATTTCGTAATTCTAGGTCAACGGGAACTACCATATAGGTTTTTGACCCAAAACCTATAGGGTACCTACTTTCGGTTGACCTAGAATTGTCAATATTGGTTAAAAGCAAAATTTTACAGCACAAGTAAAGTAAAAATTCAGAAAAATTTTATATTGAAAATTAAGGTAATTTTTGGTACTTGCAAGTTTTCGCGAAAATCTAAATTTGCCCATATCTTTTTTGCGTGTTGACTCAGGACCTTCATTTTGTTACACCTAATAGGGACATTTTTATACACCTAATAGGGACATTTTTATACACCTAATAGAGACATTTTTATACACCTAATAGGGACATTTTTATACACCTAATAGGGACATTTTTATACACCTAATAGGGACATTTTTATACACCTAATAGGGACATTTTTATACACCTAATATGGACATTTTTATACACCTAATAGTGATATTTTATACACCTAATAGGGATATGCATTGGGCCGTGTATTGAAACTTGTTATTACACTATGCAATTGGGTTGCAATTTTTTTTTTATTAATTGAACACAAAACCTGAGTGTTTAACCGGACTATTCACTGCTTTTTATCGCCAGGCTAAGAGGGAAATACTTACCTTTAAGTATAGGTCCTGTTAGTCCACTAATCATAAACTGAGTTACCTTATGATAGCGAGCGGTGTCACAGAGTAATTAATGATTGAAAACGCAGCCAGGGTCCTGAGGGCGCGAGCGAGCGGCTGCAGGCGCGGGAGGCGGAACATAATTTCGAAAGCTTGTGTGAATAAATAATGTAAGCTTATTACCTCTTCACGGAAAGGGAAATACTTTCCGTAAATAAACATTCATAAACATTGAGGTTTACGCGTTTCAAAGGGAAAACCCAACATTATATGCAGGTATTCGTCCGCACACAAGCCTAAAAACCTTTTAATTTTCCGCTACCATTTTCGTAAGAGAATAATCATAATGAAATTTGGAAGGAAGTTAAACTCGTCCAATCTGAGAATTAATTCCCTTTGCAGACGTCCAATCCACGATTGTAAAGAGCTCGTTCAATCTCTTTAATTCCAAATAGATCACATTCGCTTCTCCCAAGCGTTCGGAATTCACATTGATCGCAACATAAGTGGGGTTCCCGCGACCCGAAACTTGCGCTCAGTGCGCCTTTATCAATATCATCTATACTGGAACGCGGGCCAAATGAAAGAATCTCCTCTATTCACAAAAAGCCCGTAGAATGGGGAGCGAAATTTAGAAAGCCGACCTTTCTTCTTTCAGATGTTTATCTTCGGGAACGGCCCGACCTCTGGCTCGGCCGTTCCCGCGATGGATGCTCCCGCACGAATTACATTACGCGCCTAATGTGACTCCGATTGATCCTCACATCAAATTTACAGTAATGGTTATGGTACTGAATTTTACATCGAAGAGATCGAGGGAGCTTATGCATGGAGTTAAACACGAGCCGTCGGAAAATGTGGAAGGTGGACTCTCGGAGCAGACGGACTCCTAATTTTGATTTGGTGCAAAAATAAATACTATAATTTGACTCAAATGAATGCCCCTAATGGCATCGTTAAAATGTTTTTGTGGGTATTTTTATTTGTGCGGGTGTCTAAGTGGTTCTTTAAGGGGAGGCAGCGGAACGTATTTCATCGAGAGAGTTATTTTCTGCTAACTCCGCGTCGGTAACTGTTCCGGAGTATATTTTTGTTTTTTATTGCGACAAAAATAAACTATTTTTGTATTTCCGCTTCCGACTTTAACGAAGTTATCGTTTAGTTATTTCCGAAGGCAGCGCTTCTATAAATAAAGAGAATTTCTACGTGGAGATTTACAAATAACTTGTTTGTCGATAAATCTCTGTCCAATCGTTGGGTGACGATAATGGAAATACACTGCGTTACAACGTCTATTTATATAGACTCGTGCGGTTAGTACCCCACGGGCGCGGAACCAGACCGCGAACACTCAAATATAATAAAAATGATATTCGATTAACTTAGACGACATACTCAGCACCGTTATCACTTCTAAGTACTCCGAGCGTCTGATATTTGAAGCAAGTTTATTGTATAAGAACACCAGCGGTATGATTTATAGGCAGATTCCGGAAAGTTCGGTAGTAAAGGAGACCGGTTATAAAATTGAATCATAAAATATTACAAAACAAAGTTTAATATGGCACAACAAGTGCATTTTGTGGCTGAAAGCAGACGTCGTTACCGACACCGGTGGTTGAGCTACATGGTAGCTGTCGGCTAATCTGTGACCGAACGACCCCCGGGGGCTGCAGTGGGGGCTGTATTGGGCAAAAATATAACGTAAAAATTAATAGACCTTACTATCTGTTATTACGTACTCTTACGCTTGCCCCTTACTTGGAGAAGATTGCCAGTCCTAATAGTTATGTTTCGGAAGTCCAGCAGATTCCTCATGTTTATTTAGTCTAAGCCCTTAGTAACATGGCAATAGGAATTTCGAATATAAGAGTAATTTTTATTTTTAAAAATGTTTTTTTTTTGTGATATTTATTGCTCTTGACAGTACATATGTAGATGATATATGCTCGATAAGATCAGTTTCACGTAATGGTACGTACGAAGCTGAAAAGATTATTTTTAAGAGCAGCATTTTTCTGCAATTTCTGGAACAATTTCATATTGAAAGTAGGTCATTAAAATAAGTACAATTATTTCCTTCTGGAATGAGTAGTACTGCCGTTTAGGAAACCTAAGGAGTTTTAGGCGGGAATGTGAAAACATCACAATATGTCCCTGGTTCTATTATTTTCCATTACTTGTGCTATTTTGAGTGTTTATGCATTAAGCTAGTGATGTTTTATTCATAAAGTGTTGAATTACATGCGTTAATGTGAAAAAGGGATGCAACGTCGTGAAACACGACTTTCCGTGTTGCTTCCAGAACTCAAAGCTTGCAGTAGAGTCGACTACGACATGAGACCGGACACTACTTTGTGTGACTATGACCTTAACTTAGACTTATAACACTTAATTTAGTAATCACAATATACTTAGAAATAACGATATATATTATGAACTGGTAAATGAAAATTTGACGCCAAAAACAAAGAAAAAAATATATCAATCTGTATCATAGCAACTGCCGTATAAAGTCTTGTCACAGGCTTTTAATGAGTATATATCGTATTTTTGTACCACGCCATCTAGCCCCAAAGTAAGCAAAGCTTGTACTATCAGAACCAGGTGACCAGTAGAATACTTATATACTCTGTTTGTAAATACACGTTTACTATCTATACAGAACACCCAGACAATGAACAAACATTTAAGCTCTTCACATAAATGTCAGTTCTGGGTGGGAATCGAATCCACGCCTTACAGCTCTTGAAGCAGATACACTACCACAGTCATGAGCCATCAGGGCAGGTTTTGAGGTGGCGTATAAGCCCTGACATTAAGACTGGCCGCTAAGCCTACAGAAAATTACTTTCTTTTATCCAAAAAATTTAAAGTTACAATATTTAACATTTAAAAGGTATATACGTATAGTTGTCTAAAGGTGGACCTGCACGCACAGTCGTGTAACATAATTAAGCCCCACTTATCCCCACCTCTGCATATCTTTCCCGGATTTCATAATTGGCTGTCACACTCACTCGGAGCATAAATTCCCGGGACACGAGACCGGGACCGGGACACTTCACACGATATATTTTTCGAGGAGGGTGCATAATTTTTAGATTTTAAAAGATACTTTTTCATGTGTTTTTGTGATACGAGTCGGTCTCGGTGCCGGGAATGTGGAAAAAGCTTTTTGTTTTATTTCATTTTTATTTTAGTCAAATCTGTCGCCCGCCGAGTTACAGAGGAGCTGCGGCCTTACAACGAACGGGAATCAGAGCTCAACCAAGCAGGCTCACGAGCAGAAGCGAAGACAAGCACGATGCTTGGCCCACAACAGCAGTTACTGAAGAAACATACGAAAAGAAGAAATGTATAAAATATCTCGGACTTGTTATCAGATATCGATTCAGGCTTAAGAATTATTACTATTACTTTTACTTCGGGGTCAACCTTGAAATCAGAAAAAAATCTTCTTCCAACCGACGTCGCTTTCCATCAGCTAGCTAGCTACCACTCTCTAGTTGAAAATCTGAATTGAATTGAAAATCTAGTTGAAAACAGTGTGTTCCAGCGTCCTCACCTGACAGTCAGTTCCATTCCAGAATAGGTGTGCTTTACCATCTTCGACGTCACTTAACATCAGGTGAGATATGGACACCTAAGCTAGGTCACCCATAAAAAATAAGCAGTGAAGTAAAACCGGGTGTAAATGCGGCAAACGTCACGGATGATTCAATGCCGCAATATATCATCGGCAGCAGCAGACGCGCCGCGATCGATCGCGGGATTAGCACTTATTGCGGATCCCCGGCGCATTCTACACTGGAAAATATATATTTTAGAGATTTCCACAAGGTGGATATCCGACTGGCTCCGTTTGCCGACTTAAGCCCGGTTTAAACACGCGGAAAGAATAAAAAATACAAAGTTTGAAATAATAATATTGAAGGGAATTTCACACAGCGCTATCTAACCTCAAACTAATTTAAATTATTTATTGACATTAAAACTATTGATCGATTACATTGGTATCACAAAAATTATACATTCATTAATAAGGAAACAAATTAATAAAATTATGTAGTATTATGCCAAAGTAAAACCTGTAAAACCCAATATAACGATAAATACAAAATCAAATTCAAAATAAAACGTCAAATTCAAATACCATGTCAAACTCAAACACAAGGTCAAAATCAAAATAATATGACAAATTCAAATACCATGTCAAACTCAAACACAAGGTCAAAATCAAAATAATATGATAAATTCAAATACCGTGTTCAAACTCAAACACAAGGTCAAAATCAAAATAATATGATAAATTCAAATACCGTGTTCAAACTCAAACACAAGGTCAAAATCAAAATAATATGACAAATTCAAATACCATGTCAAACTCAAAAACTCCTCTGCCATAAATTTTAATAAAATATTTTGACATATTGTAAGTGCGAAAGTTTGCGAGTATGCATATATGTTTGTTATTATTTCACGCAGTAAATTGCGAATTGTATTAGAATCTATCAATCTCCATTCCCAAATTCAATCATAGAATTTGGGAATGGAGATAGATTGTGGTCTGGAATACTATTATTAATCATGGTAAAAAAAACGGTGCCCAGCAAGCGAAACCACGGCGCGCTGCTTGTGTGAAACTATTAGAGTATATTCGTGCACTTAGTATTTCCATTGCAATATTTAAGCTGCTGTTTTTGTGCGAGAGATTAAAGGGCCTCCTTGTTTTCCCCCTCTTCGTTTTTTCAAAGGGTACTCCAAAGACTTTATGGTATTTAACTGTCATCCCCAGTAATACAATTGCTTCAAGGGGTATTATACGTTCAGCGTAAAGCGTAACAGGTTAAATTCATATTAAATAATTCACTTTTATGTTTAAACGATTCAATTTGTTCGGATATTGAATTAGCATATGAATTATGGGAATGAATAATATATGAAGCGAGTAAAGGATTTATACAGTCAGTTAGATATTTTGAGTTGACCACACGTCATATTTACTAAGATTAGTAAGCATGTGGAGAGCCGGTCATATGCGTGTCGAGGAAACCGTACCATAGTTAAATATATTTACACAAATATATATTTTATACTTTTGACCTTCATCGCAATCGAATGAACGCTACGGCAACGCATAAAATTCGGATTATTAATTATTTTTCAATGTTTAACATTCTAGATGTTTGACCACAGCTCACCTTATGTTAAGTGATGGTGTGGTCGAAGACGGTAAAGCATACCTAGCCTGAAATGGAACTGGTTCTCAAGTAAGGCTGCTGGACTAACGGTCACTCCGTTAGGTTATTGGCGGCAGATTTTCAACTTGAAGAGAATGTAGTACTCTAACAATATGCTATAGTTTTCTTTCACCGGCATCTTAGGCTCATTGTTAGGGTTTGAACCCGAGGGCGTCCTCGAGCGTGTCATTCGTCCGCGCTAACCATTGAGCTATCACATCACATCATCATCAGCCATAGGACGTCTACTGCTGGACATAGGCCTCCTCCTGGGGGGGTTTTGCCAATACTCGCCACGCTTGGCATGCAGGTTGGCGAGCGCAGTTAGGTGTGATTGTTCAAGGAAGATGCTGCTGCCCATCTTCCGGATGACATCCCTTAGCCGACTCTTACGGCAACCACGGGTAGAGAGGGTCCCCACCCTCTTATTTACATACTTATTCTTACGCCGGCACCACCACGGCATAAAACATTGAGCTATCAACGCTACAAAAATATATTTAAATATTTTCTTTAGTTCAGTTTCAAATCTGTATTTATGTTGTATTTAGATTTTTCTCTTCAATCCAGCAGCTGTTTTTAAGATACGAGTCTAGATAAGATAAACATTTACGTCACAAAAACCACAATTCATTTATTTCGTAACACACAAAACAGAATATAAAAATATTAATTTCAATAATTCAATCACAATAATAATATAAACAAAAATAATAATATCAAGGTATGTCAAATAAATCTCCAATGTCAATAATGCTACTGTCAATAAAAAACATCATCAAAAGTGATAGAGCTGTTACGCTCTTTACATCTATCCCGTTGATCAAGTTTATTGGTTTACTAGTGGAGTAGACGTGTCGTGTTGTAGAGACCTTGGCTGTCAAAGCGCAGAACGCCCTGAGGTACAATGAAGTTACAAAAATACGTACGCTTGTACAAGTTGAGGACAGAGCGCACATTAAAGCGCGGCCCTGAGAGACGTAATGTGAGCTAATGATGATGATGGCGACACTAATACCAGAGTTGAAGCTAAGCGCAGCGCGCGCGCTCTCGGCGGCGATATTTGCTTCCGCGCCACATATTTCTATTAGTAACAAGAATCCAAAAGCCGATATAAAATCAGTGCAACGACGTATAAAAGCATGAAATAGCCGTTTCTATTTCAACAGAACATAAAACGGCTCCGATAGAAATAGTGACAATACCGGCTAACGAAGTCCGGGAACCTCCGCGGCGAGCACGTGTCCAAATATTTCTATATCCCGGGGAGATGTCAACATATTTCGATAGCCGGAGAGAATTTCCCGGTATTGCATTTTAGCGCGGGATAATGGACTGGAAAAAATTGTTAAAACCTCGGCGGCTTGATGGACTTTGGGAAACTGTCTTTCAAGACGCTTCGAGTCTTCTTTTTTACTGTTCAACGGAATTCTTTCGGTGCTGCCCAGATCAAATAGAACTTATTTGGAACATTTATTTTTTATTTAAAGTTTTTTCTACTACTGCGAGTATGATTACTTCTCGTCTGTTTATCGACCCGTTTTTGTCGCAAGACAGGCAGGAACCAGGGAAAATTAGCAATCTCTTACAATTGTAGCCACCGACACACGTAGTCTAGGGTCCTGCCTGACGTTTATGATTCTGATGAAATTTATTGACTTTATCCAGTATCTTATAAGTGAAAGTATACAATTCCATGAATAAATAAATATAATAAATTATTTATTTGCCAATGGTTAATCAAATTGTCTAGAAGTTTGCAGAATTTGTGTTTGAAGTTTTGCGTGGTGGTAGGGTACTTTCTAGTACTCGGCTGGCTAGCTACCACCCTCAAGTTGAAAATCTGCCGCCAAGCATCTAACGGTGTGTTCCGGCAGCCTCACTTGAGAGACAGTACCATTCCAGGCTAGGTGTGCTTTACCATATTCGACTACACCGTCACTTAATATCAGGTGAGTTGTGGTCAAACACCAAGCCGGTCAGCTATAAAAAAAAAGAATTTCCGCCAGCCTAGTCGGGAGGGGTCCTGGGTTGGAACACCGCAGCGCGCACCTCTGTCTTTTCTAAGTTACGTGCGTATCGCCGCTGACTTCAAACGGTGAAGGCCCACGCCCAGCAATGGGGCAATTTATAAAAACGAGGCTGATTCGGAATCATTTATTGTTTAAAGATAAACATAAAAGTACCCAAGTTATTATTAGACAACTGTTCTTACGTTAGCTCTGAATCACTGACAGGTTGGCAATCTGTGCAATGCACGAATGGAACAAACTCCCGGTTCCGCATTTCCTGAGGGAAATCGTATTTTAATGTTTTATTATTTGATTGTCATATCATTTTTTTGAAGTACTTGTGCTGCATTTTTAACCATACTGTCTGTTATTCAGACAGGCGGGTCGGTATCGAGCGTGGATTTATATGTTAAAAATGAGTTGAAATATTTGTATAGGGGACAATTTTTTTTTTCAATACATTATTTAATACATAAGTACCTGGATGACTGAAAACACGGATAAAACGACGTTTTCTAAAAATGAAACCTAGCTAGATCGATTTATCGTCCCCGAAACTCCCTGCATACTAAATATCATGAAAATCGCTGGAGACGTTTCCGAGATTCATATTATATATATATATACATATATACAAGAATTGCTCGTTTAAAGGTATTAGATAGATTAGATAGATAGATAAATAGATACAATAAAATTAAAAATAATTCAATATAAAAATACTTTAATCCAACAATGTATACTGATCAAGCAAATTATACATTTAATATTAAAAAATTACAAACAAACACAAGATCAATATTTAAAAAAAAAAAAAAAATATCATGTATTTCTTGTTTAACAAACAAAAAAATAATAATACAGTGTAGGTATCACTTTGCAGCCCACGACTTATTATCAAGATTTTAGAAATAAAAGTTTCTGCAAACACTTCGTGTGCTTAATTATAACACAAGCCATACACTGGAACGCGTTAAGGTACTATAAAATAAAAATGACAGCCATACCAGGAATTGAAGCATTAAACTGAAGCTAAGCACCTCCTATAACTTCATCTCAACAACTCACACGCACAGATCGACCACTGGAACCCTAATAAACACAAATCAAGCAACAAGTTCAAATACTTCACTAAAGCCGGCTCCACACGGTGAGCAAGCTCGAAACATCATAAATTGCTTCTAAAGGATGTCAATTCCTAAAATAGGACATGTCTAATACGAGAGAGACGTCACTCCGCGCCGTTTGAAACGCTAAACAAGGCTGGGGTAGTGCTCCACTGAATCCATCGAACATGGAATAACGCGCATTCTAAAGTAGAGTGACCATCTTCTACTTGGACACAATATAGAAGAAAAAGCTTTTTATATAGACAATAGACAATATTTTATTTATGACATAAAACAAATTTTTTAGACATTAACAAAATAGGTATAAAGAAACAAAAGAAATAACAAACAAAGATAAAACAAAACTAAATTACACACAAAGAACAAAGCGAAAGAAATAAATTTTATGTCACAAACCGGCCTCAACTCAGCATAATGCCGACTGCAACCAGTTATGCACCTTTTACTGCGCAAGATCACTCCTTTTATTATGTCGGATACTCCGACTATAGTTTCGACCACGTCCGGTGGTCTTTTTCAAGAACAACGCGCGCGCGGTTTCGTCTAACAAAAAATTGACAAATCCATGTCGGTTTCAATAGTTAAAAAACATGTTTACAACATTTTCTGCTACAAACAATTGCATACCTACTACACTACAATAACAGATGGCAATAGTAGCAGAAGTAAAATAGAGAAGAAGAAAGAAAGAAGCAGCGCCATGCTAGATCGTACTGACCGACCGTATAAGGCAAACCCATATTGAACTATTTCTGTGAAACTATAGCATGGTGGTAGGGGTACTGTCTAGTACACGACTGGCTGGCTAAAACACTCAAAAATCAAGTTGAAAATTTGCCGCCAAGTACCTAACAGTGTGTTCCGGCAACTTCACTTGAGAGCCAGTTCTCTTTCCAGGCTAGGAGTATTTACCATTTTCGACCACACTATCATTTAACATTAGGTGAGCTGTAGCCAAACACCTAGCATGTTACCAGTCAAAAGTCAAATCAAATCAAAGTCAAATCAAAATCAAAAGAAATCAAATCAAATGCGAGTACAATCGACCATACGAAACTGCAATTCTTCCAGGGAAAATTTATAGTTAGAAAAGTCTAAATCTAATGTTTTAGCATGTTGAATAGGAACGTTGTGGAACAAAAGGCAACGTTATTATTTACTTCGCTGCAGGACAGATCGCGTGTCGAGCGACACTAAATATTTCAACTAACCATACAATTACTAAGATGTAGGTATTTGTCGCTTAGCTCCGAGTGGAAACAGCGCCCACTGAAATGATATTTCCAGTTCTGGAAAGAGGCTGAAACTAATGAGCACGGGATCAAAGGCGGGCGTAACTTTATTCAAAGCAATTTTGTAACAAATGGACCGACCGAGCGCAACTAGTCGCCGGATCGGTCGCCGGATCGGTCGCCCGACTCGTCACCCCACTCGTCGCAGGACTATTTACAGACTGCGGCCGATCCAGCTGGGATTTGTTGTAATTAGTACAAGAATATAATTTTGAAAACTAATTTGTGATCGGGAAGGTCGATATTAGTTGGCATTGTTATGAAAATATTTGAAATATGACTAAATAGCGCCACTACTCCAATAAGATTATATTCTGTGGATATAATTACAATCTGTTCCATATTGGGCAAATGTATATATAGCGTAATATGTATATAATCTAATATTCTATTTATGGAAAACATAATTGTTATAGAGCATAAACAAAATGATTATAGAAGATTCATAAACATAATGATTATAGACGATTCATAAACATAATGATTATAGAAGATTCATAAACATAATGATTATAGAAGATTCATAAATATAATGATTATAGCAGATTCTTAAACATAATGATTATAGAAGATTCATAAACATAATGATTATAGAAGATTCATAAACATAATGATCATAACAGATTCATAAAAATAATGATTATAGAAGAATCCTGGTGACTAACAATCTCTTAGATCAACGTCTAAGTAGTACGTATATCAAACATCGTCATCTAGATAGGTACCACAACAGTACTAGATATACTGCCGCAAGCAGTAGTGTGTAAACATTATTGCGTTCCGGTTTGAATATACATATATTGTAGTTAACAATATACAAAGTGGTATTAATTCCGAACCAAAGAACACAAATTAGCGACGGGAAGGTCACCGAGCCCTGATTGGACGTTCGCGTGCGTCGCGATACTTTATTGATACGTGAGTTTTCTATTACTCGTAATACGACTTTGAAAAATAGTTTGACGTCTACAAATGTAGTTTGACGTCTACAAGGAGGGGTATCGACTGGGAATCTTTCTCGTGCCTTCGTTAATCATTTTGTTGCAGAGTTTTCGAGTCGAGTGATGCGTGTTTAAATATTTTTTTACAGCGAAAACCAAATTTATAATAAACAAATCTTGTTAACATGAAAAATAAATTTACATCATCATCAACAACCTTTCATAGTCCACTGTTGGACATAGGTCTCTCCCAGGACACGCCACTCAGCCCGATCTTCGGCTTTTCGCTTCCAGTCACTGCCAGCTGTCTTACGTATATCGTCACTCCATCTAGTCTCAGGGCGTCCTACACTACGTTTGCCGATTCGCGGTCTCCACTCCAGAACACGTCTACCCCAACGGTTGTCGGTTCTGCGGCATATTTACATGTAATTTAAAATTCGGCTAAATTATTTTGTCTGAAAAGATATTGTTCAAAAAGAAAAAACAACATGACTACCCTACTACGTGCCCTACATGGAATAAAATAATGCATGTTTAAGTTTTAGAATACAATATTCGATTAAATTTAATGTGATTGAACAACAAAAAGATTCAATTCATAATTCATAAATATAATTTAAAGTAACCTATTTAGATCGTAAGATTAATTTTCTAGATCTCAGATTTAAATTTTCGTTTATATTCTTCAAATAAACCTTCACTTTCAATTTGTTTTCTGCATGAAATTAAATTTTAAATTAAGCTTATCACACAAAGAAATCTATATTTACTCGTAGTTCGGGTTCGGACGCATTTGATGAAACTAATTAATTTAATTAAGACTTCGTTTTAACTTTCTTGGAATAAGCTTGATAAACTTTTAAAGACGTATTAAACGCAGGCTGATTCTGAAAAATACGTGTTTCAAACTTAGCGGCCCTAACAAACTTTGCTATATATCTATTATCCATGCGAGCAAAACATAACCAAAAAAAAAACTAAAACAATCAAAATATAAAAATAGGTGACTAGCTTGCATTATAAATAATATTCATAATTGAATTAAAATATTATCATATAGTTCTTTGTTTATGTTATATATATTATGAGTCTTACGTACAAACCGTGCTTAAAGTTAAGACATGGTTAAAGTAGCACGTCTCATTTCACATGACATTGCACGTGGGCGAGGAGTTGTTTTTACATTTTTAGCATTTCTGTGAAAAGTTTTTTAAAAAGCAGGTGATTTCACTGACCGTTATGATGTTTCTTAACTGAAAACAAGAACAGTTATCAAAGTACTATTTAAAAAAAAATTAGCAAAAACACCTTCGAAATCCTTGAATACCTTCAGTGATTCGACCCGCTCGCGTGGCGCCCATTATTTCCCCCGATTATTCAAATGACGACACGGCTCGCCGTGTAATGCTATGCACATAATTTGTTACATTAACTACTTCAATCAAAACGGATGAATAACGCGAACGAAGACAAACAGATTCCACTCTAATGGAGTTTGCACGCAATCTCCGCGCTGCACGGGCTGGGGACAACTATCTACTTAATCTTCTTTCTTTTGTAGCGATGATAGCTCAGCAATTAGCGTGGTTCGCACGCCAAAAGGCGTGGGTTCAAACCCCAACACTGAGCTTGAACGGTGAAGGAAAACATCGTAAGAAAACCGTAGCGTGGTGGCAGGGTACTTTCTAGTACTCGACTGGCTAGCTACCACCCTCAAGTTTAAAATCTGCCGCCAAGCATCTAACGGTGTGTTCCGACAGTGTCACTTGAGAGCCAGTTCCATTCCAGGCTAGGTGTGTTTACCAGCTACGACTACACCGTTACTTAAGATCTAGTAAGCTATAGTCAAATACTTAACTTGTCAATCTGCCTACATGGTTGGTTTATCTGCCTACTATGCCTTTTAGATTCCTAATATATACGAATTGAGAGTGCCTTACAATACATGGAAATACATATAATAGCATTTAGGTAAGAATACTACACTCACACACATACATACAAACATACATCAACCCTGAAAATATTACATTCGTTATTTGAGCAGTCGTGACAAAAGTCGGTCGGTATGCAGATAACTATAGGCGACGGATATAGCTTACCATCACGTAAGTTTGTTTGTCATCTGTTGTATTAAATAAAGCTTACTACATCCTAGATCATATCATTATTTAGCAGGATTAAGTCAAACGCATACCTATTACGAACAAAAACATCCTCAGCGCTCAACTCTCGATTATTCACATAAAACTCACGATAAAAACAAATGTGCGCATTACTTTAATGACAATAAAGCGTCCCCTCAGGTTTCAGTCGGCGCCCGACCAAAGCTTACTTCTTTAAATTGATATCTCCTTAATCGCAGTGATCTGTTTATCATGCCGTCCGCGCGACTTCAAAGCTCTTTCCAGGCAGCCGGGTGATGCTCGCGCTTTGTTCCAGATACTTCGAATAACGCCCAGAATAGAAGACATCAAAGAGCAGTTAGTCTTGAATGACGTGATGATTACTGCAGTTTACATATTATAGTTAAAGTCAATCAATTCATGCGATACAGTTAGCATTTTTTTTAAAGATGTTTTTGCAGTATTATTTTAAAGTATGAATGAATGAATGAATGAATGAATGAATGAATGAATGAATAACTCTTTATTGTACACACTTAAAATTACATAATACAGAAGAAATTAACTAGTTAATAGGTGTAACAACTGGCGACCTTATCGCTAAAAGCGATCTCTTCCAGGCAACCTTAGGATGGAAAGGATTAGAGGAAGAAAAAAACCTGGAAAAGTACCTGGTTGACCGAGCATTGCTCGGCTGAAAACATGGATAAAACGACGTTTTCTGAAAGTGAAACCTAGCTAGATCGATTTTTCGCCCCCGAAACCCCCTGGATACAAAGTTTCATGAAAATCGTTGGAGAAATATATATATATATATATATATATACAAGAATTGCTCGTTTAAAGATATAGATAAAAATTAAGATAAAATATTAACCTTTACGTGTTTTTAGCTGCTTACTACGGCTTGCCGTTGTCATAAAGTTCGTCTAACTGCGTACCACACACACTATTGTAAGATCCCGGCGCGCACTAGTTCTTGTGTTGTGCGAGACTAACACTTTCTAAAGCCCACAGCGCTCCAACAAAAGCTCTTTATTACACGTTAGTACTTGATTATTTAGGGTTCCGTACTCACAAGAAGAAAGCCGTATAGGATCACTTCATCGTATGTTTGTCTGTCTGTGTAGACCGATGATACCCTTTTGGTGGATGGGTGGTTTGGGTTTTGGTCTTAATCAACGTCCAGGGATAGACGACGACCGACACAGGGTGATCATGTGAGAAAAAAAAAATTAGGGACCCGTGAGATATAAGCGGAAGTCCACGATAGTAGATCTCATTTAAGCTGGTTGTGACTTTAATTTTGACTTTCCATTTATCGAATAAGCCACACACTAAAGTAAATTTCGTGAAAATTCGTAGTTTTATAACATTATATATTAGTAGCAAATTACTATATCTCATAAAGTTGTGCAAGTTAGGGATATTCGCTTTGTGATTCACTTTAAACTTGTAAAAACTTGCACATATAATGATACCAGTATCAACAGGTCACCTTTACATTACACGTAGTTGGAAATTAGTCTATGTTTTAGACTAATTAGTTTTTTAACTTAGTGAATTTGTAAAAATGTAACTTTAGCTAATCAGGGGACTACCCAGAATCGAAAAACATGGCAAGTAATCTACGAGACAAATAAAAGTTGAGGGTCTCTGTCTCAAATAAGTCGAAACGTGTAGTTGTTTCTCCATTACCTCAGAACAACACGAGGCGAACATATTAGTACTTGTAATACCACATCAATATTTTGTGATAAAACTTTGTGCAGAAGTATTTACCTTAGATACTATTATTCCATCATTAGCGTCGAAAATATTGAACACAGAAATCCAATATAAGTTGATGAAACTGGCGCGGGATACGGAAATAACTGGAGCGATATCCCGCGGCCCGAAATAACATCGTATATACACATAATGATTTAAAAATGAAATGAAAACACACCAACACCCGACAACTCTGTAGCAACAACTTTGTAGCGATGATAGCCCAGTGGTTAGCGTGGTCGGTACACACGCCGAAGGGCGTAGGTTCAAGCCCAACAATGAGCTTACGAGGAATCCATAGCGTGGTGGTAGGGTACTTTCTGGTACTCGACTGGCTAGCTACTACCCTTAAGTTGAAAATCTGTCGCCAAGGACCTAAGGGTGTGTTCCGTCAGCCTCACTTGAGAGCCAATTCCATTACAGGCTAGGTGTGTGGATAGCATCTTCGACCACGCCGTCATTCAACATCAGGTGAGTTGTGGTCAAACACTTAGCCTGTCAACCATAAAAAACTCGATTATTTATTTTTAAGAATAATCTATAGCTATTTGTAAATGTCTACTTTTCATATAAATTTCTGGCTCGTAATCTAGTTGAATTACCTTAGCTCATAATTAACTTATCAGAAGCAACGGCGGGTGGGAAACAAGTCTTTGTAGAAATCAATCAGTTTAAATATGTTTTTTCCAAAATTTAATAACAGATATACTGTTTTGTTGCAAAGTTACAGAGTTCGACTGGTGAAAACGATGGCACTTTCTTTGTTTCGGTTGGAAAGCTTTACGTATTTACAGACAAGAGCTTTTCTATGGCCATATGAATTCTAATCGAGTGAGTAATGAACATGTGCGACTGGATCACTTGCAACCTGCTAACACCCTCCTCTCATCGACGCGCGAGGACGCGGCTGCCGCGCCCCACGCGATGTTTCAATTAAAATCTAACCATTCCTCACCACCTATCATTTTTGCCATGATAAATGACTTTACACTACACCTATTGATACAATGCCAACAGATTTACTACCTTATCCCACTGGAATAAGAACCACATTAAAGGTTTTGCTTGTAGCGGTGCTATTGTCAAAAAAGCTCCGGAATTCGAAACTCTATTCCTTTGCAATAAAAATGTTTATTTGTTCCTTCTTTGGGGCTTGTGTCTGAATGTCTGAACAATTTTAAACCTTAGGAGATCGGAGTAAGGCCGGTAGTGTGTCGTGTTGTTTGACAGGGGGCTATGGATTTATTAGTTTCGCGATTTCCTGAAACTAACAGGACAGGGGACTGAATTGGTAATCAGCTGAAAATAAATCATTGTAGAGCCGAGATTACTTGTTTTGTGTTGTTTTCGTTGTTTATTTCTTTCAATTGGAAGTTTCTATTATTTTCAACATTACATTACATACATTACATTTACAATTTTTTTGTAAATTGTATTTGTAAAAGCTGAAATTGAGTCGCAAGATCAGGGGTTCAGTTGAATTATGAATGAGTGACCGCGAGTAGCAGCTAAAACCAAGTAGGCGATATATTTCGGCAACCTCCCGGTATTTGCGATGATGTTCCAACATCATAACCAGCTTATCTTTGTCAAACATTGGGTTCAACAAGTATCTTTTGTTCAGCTGAACACATTTAAGTGTCTGACGAGTAGCTGTAACTAACAGTATGCTCTTTGTCTCACATAAAAATATCTAATAAAACAGATCTTCTGTCACCAAAAATTATTTTAACTCGAGTCAGATCACCTGGCTTGATTAAACGTCAGCTACTATAAATATAAATCAAATGCTGTTCGTCTTCAGAGCGGCTGAACCGATTTAGCTGATGCTTTTATTAAAATGGCACAACCATTGTACTTCGAATGAAGTTCATATTATAGATTCGAGGGCGAAGGCTGGACGCTACCGCCCCAGGGACGGAGTCGCGGGCATTCAGCTAGCAACTAAATAAAACATATTTATCTCCATGTCAAGATTTTTTTAAAAGCAATAATAAAAGAAAATTTAATTGCGTCACACACTGTAAAAGCTACAATTCAACTGATTGAACGTATGTATGTGTGAGTGCGGGCAAGTTTGAGCGGAGCGGGGTGCAGTATGGTACAATCACTCCGCACCGGAGCGCTGATAAATCTAGCTCCCGTGACACACGGCTACAGAGAACTACATCAGGCATGACGTGGTCAAACGCAAACATATGTCAAAAAAAACGAGCGATGCATTTCAAATATAAGGGGCTCTAATATTGAAATAAGGGAATAATAATAAACGTAAGCTATCGTTTATATCTCGATCATGTTTTGTATGTACACTTGTGGTGCGATAAATCGAAACTGGTTTTGACTCGATTCTACTAGAATAATAGTACTCAATTTTATACAAAATTTTTAAAGGCAACATATGTATTATGAAATATATTATGTTGAGGCTTGCCGAATTTTACGAGTCACTGTAGACAGCTTTTTCCAGCAATCACAATAACTTTTATATTTGAAGCCACCATCACACGTGGATACTCTGACAACTTCCCAGACATATCCTGGGCGACCCGGACGACCCCATCGCCGTCATCACTTCGGTGGCGCTGGGGTCGGCTGACCTGACGAAAAGGAAGTTTTCCGTTTTCGACCTCGCCGTCGTGGACTGAAGATTGGTTGGATTCTCTCCCAATAGTCATCCATATCAACCTACTAGGGGCCCTAGGGCACACCCTTTCCGAGTTGCCAGGGCAAGTCTGATTCCCCACTCCCGGCGACGTCCCAAGTCGAGGCTCCTACCATCGGCCTTAAAACTATCAGGCCTAGCGCCGTCTGTACTTACCGAAAGTCCGCTGTAAAGTACAGTAAAAGCCAACTGCAAAAGTCATTCAAGTTTATTAAAAAAACACACGTTGTGGCGCTCTCGCACGCCAGTATACAGCAACGTAACAACACTCTCTTCCCTATCATTTATTTGTAAGAAGTGTTATTAGATGCCAGTCATATTGTGCACCAAAAACAATGTTCGCTCGTTCATGTATAATTAATGTAAGTGTAAGTAAGTTAATCAGTGTAAGTATCCAACTTGTGCTTTGTGCCTTACTCGTCCGTATGTCTAGTGAGCATGTGGTGATCGGTGCAGAGAACAATTTACCTAATTCCGGAAGTTGTGCCTCTGAAATGCACCAATTGGTCTACGCCCGATAGTTATGGCGCGAAACTTTCGCATCCACACAATGGAGTTAGTCAAGGACTCTGCACTGCATGCAATGTGGAAATCTACTTTTATCCAGTGCGTTCGGAGAACTATTTGGATCAGGTATTGTTCGCCTTAAAGTGGACAGGATCTGGAGACCCGAGACCTGGCGAGTTGCTAAACTATTTGAAGTAACGCAAATACAACATTTTTTTTTTTTTATTGTGATCAATTATTTTAACACGCTTCATCGGCGGTGAATTTGTAGAGTTTTTGACTAATTCTATTGTATTTTTGTCACTCTTCGCTAAAAGTTACAATAATTGTGATCATTATAGTATGAATATGTCGACGAAACTAGAGAATCACACGAATAATTTCATAACAATCATTGAGATATTATACGTAGTAATATCAGCTCAATGATAACAATGCGAATATTTGTTTGTGTGTTTTTTTAACACGTGTAAGTTCCATTTTACCTCCAACTCGCCTGATGGTAAGCGATGGTGTGATCGAAAATAAAACACACAGACTCAGAAAAGACATATTCACACTGACAGGATCCAGATTTTATCTCTCAGGAAACAAGGAAGCCGGCAGCTTGTTCCATCCTTGGCCGTGCGATGAGAAACGTTTGTTACTTTTTTACAGCTCCATGGATTTGAGCTAAATGGCGAATGGGAATAACTTACTTACAGATTGAATTAACATTGAGCAACCTCTACAAAAAATGAAATAATATTGTAGCATTACCGCTAAAACCGCGGGGCACTGGCAGCGTTCAAGAAACCACTCACATAGTTTCAAAAATGTAGCCGTAGTTCAACCTCCATTGTTTGGTCCCACATATCTCGACTCTCCACTAACAGAGGAGGACCTCGCACTAACTCTGACCCGAGTCAACAAAAGTACTACAAACTGGACATGTGGCGAACAGACGGAGCTCCATCAATCACGGGCGCCGGGGCAGCGCCTCCACCTCGGGTGACGCTCTGTCACTTTATTCCGGTACCTGGGCCTCGTGGGTCGGATGCACACCGGTGAATAAATAATTTAAAAAATATGAAAATAGTAATAACAATTCGACTGTTTAAGACGCCTTAAAATATTCACTGTAAACATCTTAAAAAAGGCAATGTTACATGGTGGATATTCCGCACGTACGGACGCTTCGATTCCACATTCTTAATACGTACAGCGAGGATGTGGAACGCTGTGCCGACGTCTGTTTTTCCTGCGAAGTACAACTTGGGTGTCTTTACATGTAGAGTAAACAGGTTTATTTCTAGGTAAGCGTACTTCATCGTAGACTGCATCCTGCTTAACATCAGGCAGGGCGTGGTCAAACACAAACCTAATCAGAATTTAAAAAAAATATTGTAGCCAGTAAACTACGGCTGCCTTTGTAATCTATAATAAAAACTTTCTTATACTGATTTTTCTTTCTTTCTTTCCCAACGACACAACGACAGCAATAGATATATGACCGATATAACTATTATGTAGTGATGATAGCCCAGTGGTTAGCGCGGTCAGTTCACACGCCGAAGGGTGAAGGATTCCAACCTCAACAATGAGTTTGAGCTGCCGGTGAAGGAAAACATCGTGAGGAAACCATAGCACGGTGGAAGGGTATATTCGAGTACTACTCAGCTGGCTAGCTACCACCTTCAAAATTAAAATCTGTCGCCAAGCACTTAGCGGAAAGCCAGTTTTATTTCATGCTAAGTGTTTTTACCACCTTCGATAACATTGTGACTTAACATCAGGTGTGCTGTGGTCAAACAATTAGCCTGTTAACCATAGATAAAAAAAATAAGAAATGATTACAAATACTAACTCATGTAACTTTCATGTTTTTCATGTTACTCATAAAACTTTTGTGTTTATATGACATTATACCAAGTTTCCCAGTGTTGGGAACACCATAGAACATACAAGAAGACATCTATGATATAGAATTCTGAAAAAAATAATTGTGATATAATGCTGGGATAGTTTTCTTTCAAAATAATATCAATTCGATACAAAATATACTTTTTGGTGGATTGCAAAATAGTATTCAGGTCTCAGTGTGTCCCGGGCGGCGCAAGACAAATGCCTGAAGAGCGCGATACGGCGGCCAACTTTGCCCGCACCGACTAAAGCCCGGGACGCACTGGGGCCGCCGGCGCGCGACGCCTGACTAGTACCGAGCTGCAGGGTCACTGCGACAGGCAACGCAATCAACGGCTTGATGACGCTAATAATCGAGTCTAACAATGACCGATCGCTTGAGCAAAGATTTAAAAAACTAGTTAAGCATGTCGTTTCCGCGTCGTCGGAGTAAGTGTGAGTATATTTCAGATTATATAGACTATGCCTGCCTTGTCAGCTCATTCGATAGAATATCCGCTTCAAGAGCTGTAGAGCGTGACGATAAATGTTTGTTCTGTGTCTGGGTGTTATGTATGTATTTATTTTAAAAAAAAACTTTTGCAAAGCTTTGCTTTGTTTGGGGCCATCTAGCCGCTGTGTGAAATGTCTTACGATATTTATTTTATTTATTACTAAATAACACGAGGGTATTTTTCCAATGTTTCCATTCAGCTTATGGCATAACAGTTGGTTTCTGTTACCGGCGGGCTTGTTGTGATCGACTATCACAGTTCTGTTTTCTTTGAGTAAAATACCACGTAGACTGAAAGATTAGGCCCGCGTGTGTAACGTATATGCAACGCG
Source organism: Biston stratarius (assembly GCA_950106695.1). Lineage (NCBI taxonomy): Eukaryota > Metazoa > Arthropoda > Insecta > Lepidoptera > Geometridae > Biston > Biston stratarius. The sequence goes on along the minus strand of OX467114.1, from coordinate 13,059,616 downwards.
TCACTAGGCGACGCGGCGAGGCGGCGGCGCGGCGGCGCGGCGGTGCGACGGGGCGGCGGCACGGCGGCGCGACGGGGCGGCAGCGCGGCGGCGCGGCGAGTGAGCCCGCGGCTTTAGAGCCACTCCGCGGTGTCACGGACACTAACCCGCTTTTTGTTAAACTCTCCCTTTGTGGCCGCTATACGGTTATTAATTAATTTAGGGGTAGTTTCTAAAGTTATGCAGAAATAATGGATATGTTTGGCTTTAATTTAATCTAAAAAGTGGAGTTGAAATAAGTTACTTTGTAGTTTGTACTCGTCCGCCTAACTAGATCTGTTTTTTCATAATTTGTTAGAAGTTTAAGCGTCTGAAAAATATTGTGATATATCTTTTTTTTAAAGCTTTTCTGATCTAGTATTTCTTAGAAAGGCACTCAGTTATACTACTAATTAGGTTTAAATCGCAGCTCTGGCGCTATATTATCTCATAATATAGGCACGCACACATCTATATTTCGTAAAATTTTGACAGCTGGAAACTTCGGGGGCGATACTCTAAAGCTAAGTAAATCCCGATTCAGTCGTTTAGCATCTAATACCGTTTTATTTTTATACTCGTTCTGAAACAAGTAGTAGTCCATGTCCCGGAGACGGTTCCGGCGGCGCGAGGGTCGCCGGTAATAACACGCTTTCTATTCGCCGCCGGTTATCGACGAGGAACGAAGCCCTGCCCGCCGCGCGTCCGCGGCTCGCGCGGCAACACTTTAAATAGGTTTTACAATTTAATTTTGTTCCATTTTTTTGGTCCTTTAAGCCCTTTAGGTAAGTTCTCGGTGAACTTTATTTAAATAAAGAAGAATTCTGTATCTTTTTAGGTGTTGGCAAAATAAATTCATGGGTATATTTACCAACGAATTTCTTTTGCCTTTTATCTTTTGATAAAATATTGGTATTTGCTAGTTAAAGAGAAATGTGTTGCGAATTATGTGCCTAAAGCATGTACATATTTATATCAATATTACCATAATGAGTTTGTTTGTTTATTTATTTGAATTTGAACGCGCTAATCTCTGACACTACCAGTCGGATTTAAAAAATATTTTTGAATTTCTTAAAGAAGGTTACAGGGTAACGTCGCATTGCGATCCATAGCAGGTGAAAACGCTATACAGCTAGTTTTTTTTCATGGTTGATGCGTTTGACCACAGCTCACCTGATATTGAGTGACGATGTAGTCGAAGATGGTAAAGCACCCCTAGCTTGGAATGAAACTGGCTCTGAAGTGAGGCTGCCTGAACACACCGTTAGCTTGACGGCAGATTTTCAACTTGAGGATGGTAACTAGCCAGCCCAATATTAGAAATTGCCCTCAATTGCCCAAAATCACGCTATGGTTTCCTCACAACGTTTTACTTCACCGGCGGCTCGAGATCATTGTTAGGGTTCGAACCCACGCCTTACGGCGTGTAAACAAACCGCGCTAACCACTGAGCTATCATCGTTACAAAATACAAACAAAATTACTTTCGCATCTGTAAAAATAGTGTGCTACTCTAAATATATGTATGGAATGGACTTACGATTAGTTGATAACACGATGGAACTAACTGGAATATGTCTTAAATAAATTGTAACTTGTAAAAAAAAAGCTTGTAACAGGACTGCCACTCCACGCCAACGACAGACAAGTCAAAAAGCTCCGCGCGACTTTATCAGTACACCCATCGGCCAAGATTTACCACTTAACAGTTTAGGTAATTTTAATAGTATATGTATTGCAGAAAGTTTGCTTCGTTGGCGTCTTTCGCTGATTTACAGCGCTCGATCCGCTCGGGATCGCAATGATACATGGCGGGAATAAAATTCAATCGCTTTTTGTTATTAAGATAACAAAAGCTGGTTTATCTGCAGCTCCCGCGGGTCGCGGGCTTTGAACTTCGTCCCGAAGTTCAAGTTAACAAATAATTCCCATTCGCAGATCCGACGCTACTAATAAATCTTATCGCGATATCCAAAGAGCATGCAGCTTTACAAAAATTCTATTCGGTTTTAGATTCGAAATTAAGTATGCATTGTGCGACTAAACCCAACTGCGCTTATACGTGATTTCAAGTTATTCATGATTTCTGTTTATAAGAAGGCTGTGTTGTAATTTATTCGTTTTGCAGATGTTGCTGCGAGAGCGCGGGAATATGATTATGTTTTTAGTATTAGAGGACAAGGACCGCCTTGCCACCGACCACCTACTTAGCAATTATTATTTTTCAAATAAAATATAGGCTTGCCTGATGTTAAGCGAAGATGCGGTCTGCGATGAAGCACGGATATTTTTTATTATAGTTGGGAAACAGAACATTATAGTTTATCGGCATCTTGAAACAATGACACAGTGAGACACTATCATTACACACTGTACACAAACACTTAATTCCGATAAACGACGTCTCGTCACGTGTTAGGTAGCGATTAGCTGTAATGGGGCTTCAAATATTATAATAATCATAGGATTCTTGTCATTTCTATGTTTTAATGTCGTGTGAGCCGTAATCGTCACTCATAAAAGTTATGTAAATAGTAGTACTTAATTACTTTTTATAGTTTGTCACGGGTGTTTAAGATTTTAGGTATTAAGCTAGCTTCTGACCTACCTTCGAATTATACTTGGTTTTAAAAACGACACAAAAATACAGTTCGCCGCTTCACACAATATTAAGGGGGAAAGTGTCATAGTACCCGATGTTATGAAGAACTTTTACTGTCGGCGCAGCTGAAACCGCGAACAACAACAACTCGTCGAGCACCATTGACCAGTGAAGATTTTCTGTAGAACAACTATTTCATTTCTATAATTTCAGAACTGTATCCGAAGTAAAAGTTGTTCATAACGATGAGCACCTGTAATCGCCCCCTTTCGGCTGAATACACCGCAAGCCTGTAACCTCGTCTAGCCTGACGAGGAACACATACAGGGCACGAAATCTAGTTTGAAAAACAGTGCGGTGCCAACGTGCGACTTGTTCTCACGCGTCGCCGCCAAAGTTCTTGGCCTTAATTTTTAACTACAAGACTACATCGAGGTACTCGTAAAGAGTACAAGCAGTCCGTTAACGTCGACGTGTGCTAATGAACGCGAGGTGTCATAAAACAATCAAGTTTAACGAGCGCGCCGGAATATTCATTAACAGCACTCACTTAACGACGAGGACGCGCCTCCGCGGGACCGCGCGGCACCACCCGCCGAGAAAACGAACTACTTCAAAATTCGTTATTTCTTATAATTAATTAATATTAACAGTAAATATCTCAAGTCATTTCACACAGCGTCATCTTGCTCTTAACTAAGCAAAGCTACACTACGGGAATCGGATACTTACCTATTTTTTTTTGTAAATACACACTGTAGGTACACCTAGACACAGAACATTTATCGTTATAAAAATATTTGTTCTGAAGGGAATCGAACTCACGCCTTACAGCTCTTGAAACAGATATTCTACTTAATGAGCTAAACGAGCAGTCAAAATTTAAGCTTACAACATTGCACGGGTCATACACCTCGCTAAGAACCCTTGCTGTGGCGGCCCGGGAATATAAAGGAATAGAATTGGTTTTAAACCAAAAATACTCGAAACACTGCGCGTCAATTCGGTATCGGTCTGAAAAAGACGTCTATATAAGCGTCCTGGCAACACCTCGAGTCTCGCGACACCACAAGCTATTCTTTCTAAAGGTACTAAGATTTGCCTCTCATAGAAAAAAAATCTTTTAATTTTCATGAAGTTCTACAGTTCCGGGCACTGTTACAATAGTAATAAGCAGTTATATCTTACCGACGAATCAGCGTTTTGTTTGTCTTATTACATATTGTATCGCCGATTGTTGACTGATGGCCGATGGGGCTGCAAAGAGTGGAGTGGAGACCACGGACCGGCAAGCGCAGCGTAGGACGTCCGCCCACAAGGTGGACAGACGACCTCATAAGGACCACAGGAACGCGCTGGATGCGAGCCGCTTCCAACCGGTCTTTATGGAGGACAATGGGGGAGGCCTATGTCCAGCAGTGGACGTCCTGCGGCTGAGATGATGATGATGATGATATTGTATCGATTATAAAAATAATCTCCTAGCACTCTCCTACTGATGCCATCGTCTTGTTGTCTGTCAAACTAAGCGCACGTATTGTCTCTGTTGATCTACCAGATGGAAGATTCGAAGATATTGCCGATAGCACTGAACGGTTTTTCCGAAACATTTTTTCATCACACAAAATCATCGCAGCTCAGGAAGTGGCGAGCCAAAACCGTGACGTGCCGCAAATTTCGTGTCAACAGAACATTTTCACCGCATTTAAAATAACCAAATTAAAAGTTACGCCCTTGACCGTGGCGCTTTACCATCCTTTCCGAGGGAAGAGAGGGGCTTAAGTTCAAATCCTAAACAAATACGAGGAAATAATTGGGCTTGTTTGTAACCGGCCGTGTTTTATTAAACTGTGGTGCGCTGTTCCCTACACTGTATATACGTCGGGAGAATATCAGCTCTCGGGTGGGTTGGACTATTTATGTTTGCAAGTGTTTCTACGACAATAGCTTTACAGGGCGAGGACTACAGGATAAACATTCATGTATAATGCGATATGTTTTATTAAAAGTTTTGTATGAAGCCAAATAATCTTCAAAGTTACTGTTGAGTATTTTTTTTTTTTTTTTATGTTTGACAGGCTAGGTGTTTACTACAGCTAATCTGATGTTAAGTGACGATGTGGTCGAAGATGGTAAACGCACTTACCCCAGAATGAAATTGGCTCTCAAGTGAGCCGGAACACATACCGTTAGATGCTTAGCGGCAGATTTTCAACTTGAGGGTAGCTAGTCAGCCGAGTGCAAGAAAGTACCTTACCACCATGATACTCATGATATTTTCTTTCGCCGGCAGCAACCCCAAACAATGAGCTTGATAATTGTTGGGGTTTGAACCCACGCCCTTCGGCATTCGATCCCACCGCGATAACCACTGAGCTATCATTGCTACAAATAATATATCTTCGCGGCTTGGACCATGGAATTGTTTGTTCCTTTTTGGGTTATTTAGGCTGCGATTCTTTCGCAAATTTTTAATATAAGCGATCTCCTCTTGCGAAAACTTTCCCAAAAAGTTGGAGAGAGGGAGTCCTCTTAAAGGGTTTGTTTACAAACACGTCTCCGTTAACAATACATCGACCGCATCGTCGTTTTACTGATATCGCCGCACTTTTAATTAATAAAATAAATTGTCGATTTTGACAGTTTTTTTTTTTCAGTTCTGCCAATTTTCCCTGCAGACGAAGCGGCGCCATCAATCGAGGCTCAGGTGCGCTCACGACGCGCGACGATCCAATTCGACCTACACTTGAATAAATAATCCTACTTCTCAAAAAAGGGGTCGGCTTCTCGTTCATAGCTCATTGCTCGCAGGCAGTGAGCCACTACACCGTTTACGTCCGTCAAATTTAATTTAGCATAAAGTATGATTAATCACATTTGATAGGAAACTGTTTCCTTGTTCAATAAATCAAAACGAACCGAATCTAAAAGATAACTCGCTCCAGACATAATATAAGTCTGTTGTTATAGATCCTCCCAGAGAACTCTCATGGCGCTACTTTATTATGTTTGGACAGAATTTGAATGTCTTTTACCATTGACAGAGTCGGTAGTCGAATTTAGTTCTGCTTGCAATTTTTTGTTTTTATTTTTTTATGAGCTAAGCGATATTTTTATATCACGAACAAGTCCACGTTGGACCACCAACTTACCATCGTCTCTTACAACTAGTGAGCGAAGCCGAAGATGAAGGACGCAGACTTGAAAGAAACATTTGACTTTGACCTGGAAAAGTTAGATTATATCTCGAAGGAAACAAGAAAGTTGGCTGCTCGTTCCATTCTCTGGCAGTACGGATTAGATGTCGTTTGGTCCGTGTCCGGGGTAAATCTACAGTGAACGAATAGTAGTGGGCCGTATTTACATAATTATACTTTACTTGCCCCGTAAGTAATTATTTATCTTCTTACGGATAAAACAAGTTTAAAACAATGAAAATATCTTATATCTTATAGCGACTTACTACACTTCCTACACTCGCTGGCCTACCACACACTGAAGGGTTTGGTTATCCACTAAATTGAATTTCTATACATTTGCAAAACCATCGTTTGATTCGCACGTTATCAAGCACACTTGCCATCAAAAAACTTATCTCAACCCTTAGACACTGGGGTGGGAACCCCATGTTATCCCAAACGAAGTTTGATCCGAAACACAAACACTCGCACAAGTTCAAGCACATCTCGAGGGCCTCAAGGGCGGGTTCCCCCGGGGCCCTGCAGGGGGCACAGGGGCACCTCTGGGAACGCACATGTGTGCACATTTCGAGAGTTTTATGGCATGCAATCGTACGTGATACGAAGCTATAAAACAGATGAGTGTTGTAAAAAATGCGCGATGAAGGGTTTACGATGAAAGGAAGAGCATTATTTTCACTCTTTATTGGCAGAATCAGCCGAATTATTCGCCAACTCCGTCTTTCTAAAACAAGACATGCCCCACCAAGTATGCAATACCGATCGAATCAAAATTATTGTCAGAATAAATTCTGAACAACTTCTTGCGAGTGTGGGGAAATGGTGTTTTTCTTTTATTTAAACTTCGAATAATAACAATTTGGAGCTACTGGGTATACTCGTATACGCCAGTTTAATGCAAGTTAATACGTTTAAAAGGCAAGTAGTTTTTTTTTACGATGCACATCATAATCTAGTGTTATTTGTTTGACAATAGAGTTCTACTATTTCGATCACCAACTAGCCTCTTGGTATAAGACTATATAACAGATAGTATACCACGCCAATTAAAACAACTATTCACTCTAGCCTTAAATAACAAAGTTATGGCATGTTTAATGACAAAGGATAACGACTATTATAGATTTAAAAAAGTGCAGAGATATTACGTTAACTTGTAGCGATGATAGTTCAGTGGTTAGCGCAGTCGGTTCATACGCCAAAGGTCGTAGGTTCGAACCCCAACAAATAAGTTTGAACTTCTGGTGAAGGAAAACATCGTGAAGAAACCATAGCCTGCTACCACCGAGTCCAAGTATCGTCAAGTTGAAAATCTCCTGCCACGCACCTAACAGTGTGTTCCGGCAGCTCTCATCTGAGAGCCAGTTCTATTCCAGGCTAGTTGTGCTTTACCATCTTCAACTACACCGTCACTTAACATCAGGAGTTGTGGACAAACACCTAGCTTGTCAAACATTAAAAAAAACTTTAATCTGACCATTTTTATGAGCACATTCACCGACTACGCTAGTTTTCTATTTCCTATTTACACTACACAACAGCGACACGTGAAAAACTGCAAACGGTCTGTTCATAAAGCAGCGCAATCTTCGTTCCGCAGACGCACCGCCGAGCACTCCGCAGCATCCGCCGCACCTGCTCCACACGCGTGCGTAATGTACTAACCGTAATGTGTTTTATTTAGGAGTTCAAGGTAATTTATTTGAGGTTATCGGCTTTATGGGTAGCTGTTCTGTAATTTGAATAATGGATCCTCCCCGTAATGGCTGCTGCGTATTATGTTGCCGAGCCGTTCCGCTAACACCTTCCTTCAATTACCCGCTTTACTGTTCACTCGAACGTAATGTGATCAATTTTCTATCCCACTTGAAATATAAAGGAAAACTCGCCTGGTTCGTATAATGTAGTGTAAGACGAACTTTATTTGAGATCAAAATAAAGATCCTTCATAAGATAACACACCTCAGTGTAACGTCTAAAGACAAAAAACTGAAATTCTATTCGTTGGTGTTATATAAGGTGTTCGACGAGGGGCTCCCTGTTCACCTCCCGACTCCACGGCCGACCCCTGGGCGCCGAGGACGAGACGCGAGACTCGTGACAAGAACCAAATAAGTTCATAATCGATGATTTGTTAGTAGTCTCTATTTGTCAGATCAGCTCGATGGAACCTCATTAATGAATTGTCATCTGAACCACAGACACTTGCAAACTTTAATTTAATTTCTTTTCCTTATACTTGCATATGTATGTGTGTATAATCATGAATGAATGTCAATATTTAGAATGGAGATAGTTAATGATCAGACCGTCTAGCAAGTGGTGTTGATAAAAGTATTTCGACTTACAAAAACAAGACGGTGGTATTTATATTCTAGCTTTGTCACATTCCCACGCGGGGAAACACGATTTTATCCACAGCGCGTTGGGCCTTAATACTTAAAATATTTTTGTCCCGGAAAAATAGACAGCACTCAAATATATAATCTCAATACTGTAGAGATATGTAACTAGTTAGCCAGGTACATATAACAGGAACCGTTGAGTGATGAACGACAAACAAGCGCGACGACATTACGTGACGCTGAGAGCCGTCGCGACGCGCCGCCAGCGCGCGCCCGCCGGTGGCGTCCCACCGAGGTATGCTATATAACTTAGATGTGGCATGTCGCTTGTTCAGGTAGAGGCAAATATCATGCCTTAGAACAACAGGAAAATTATTACTTAATTCTAATAAAGATTATAATCATTATTATCATCTGAGCAGATATTTACATATCTGAAGACTGGAGCTATGGACTGGATTCATGGAACCTTGACAAGATTTTTATCATTCGGGACACGTGTAAAGTGATAGTTCAACCCAACCAGATCGATGAAAATCATTTTTATACTTTTCACATACCTACCGTATAAATATATAAAAGGTGTTAAAAATGCGTAAAACTGAGTACGCCCTAGTGTCAGTTTCTTGCCGAGGCTGGAAGGCCTCCGAGTGACCTAGATGCGGCAAGGATCGTTATCGACTTGTCCCGTACTTGTTGAATAAATAACGGAGTGTTTCCTGATTGAACCGCGGCGCGGTGTAGCGCGGCTCCGCCCTCCAGGGCGCCGCCGCGCTCGTTCAGAACTACACATTCATCGGGCTTGTGTTCTTTTGAAATTACATTTTATTCTGTAATCATTGTTTCGCCATAAAAACGGCGAATACTTTAGAGCAATGAGCAGCAGTTAGCAAATTGCCGATTTTTAATTTTCACACGAACTTGAAAGCAAAATGCCCTCGGAGTTTAATCCCACGAGCGGGCAGAAGAGTGAAAGTAGACCGCAATTATTAATCAGCAAATATCAATGGAATATAATGTAGCGTTGCCGCGGTGGTGCCGGCGTAAGAAGTGTACCCCACCCTCTCTACCCGTGGTTGCCGTAAGAGTCGGCTAAGGGATGTAATCCGGAAGATGGGCAGCAGCGTCTTCCTTGAACAATCACACCTAACCGCGCTCGCCAACCCGCCTGCCAAGCGTGGCGAGTATTGGCAAAACCGCCCCAGGAGGAGGCCTAAGTCCAGCAGTGGACATCCTATGGCTGATGATGTGATGATGTGATGATGTAGCGTCTTAAAAAGCTGCATGACATCACATACATACATAATACAAGTGATTTGTTTACTGTGACTTACTTTTATGTGACTAATGTCAATTATGTAATGTCAATATAATTAGAGAGCCATTTGAAGTCATCTGGAGAATAGGTATTCAAAGAATTTAACATTTAAACTAAACTACAAAAGCGTAGGTACCACCGCAGTACTAGATATTCTACCACCAAGCAGTAGTGTGTGAACTGTGCTCCGGTTTGGAGGGTACTGCAGCTAGCGAAATCACAGGGCTGTTAAGACAAACCATCGAAAGTCTCCAAGCAGCTATGCTATGGATTTTGTTTTGTTTCTCGTAATTCTGTGTATCGCGGCCGTGGTCATCGACATACGTTATGTCTTACCATCAGAAGAGCGTTTCGTTCGTCTCATTACTTCACATATAAAAAAACATACCATGGATCCAGTTTGATCCGTTGACTCGAGCCAAAAATTATTTATTAAACTGAAACTTAAATTTTAAAATTAAAGTACTTCTTACAAAATAGTGTACTCTTATAACGATACATTTACTTATCGTGGCTACTGGGCCGGATCCTGGGAATCCTGTCGTTCCACATTGGAACAACAGGCTTGTTGTGTTCTATCGAGTTATGAACTCTAATTTATGAATGAACTTTGATGAACCCATAGTTTTCTTGTATTAATTTCCATTAATGATTTCAGATTGTTTGTACGTCATACAACTTTATCTTGGAATGTTTTCACTTGTAGGTATTTTACATTTTAGAATTCGTAATTAAGTTTATAACTAAAATTTCAAGCGAAACTAATACTGATGTAGGTATGTATGTAAGTGTACGTTCCCCGGCGCGCACTAGGCGCTTCGAATCCACATTCTTTATTCGCACAGCGAGGATGTGGAACTCATTGCCGGAGTCTGTTTCCCGAAAAGTAGATACAATATAGGTGTCTTCAAATCTAGAGTAAACATGTTCTTTTTGGGTAAACGTGTTCCATCCTAGACCACATCGTTGCTTAACATTACGGATGATGTGGTCAAACGTGAATTTTGTATAAAAACTAAAAAAGTACCTATTTATTTTAAACTAGTATAATTTTTACAACAAAAAATAGCGACTTCATTCCAACAAGCACGGCTAGCTTACGTCGCTTTATTACGCAGTTCCGGTGCCTACCTTCCGGCGTCATCATCAGATGATGATATATATGTACATATATACCGAATGTAGGCAGTTCATTGGGATCCTAGTGACCGCAAACACCGTTGAAAAGTCACAGGAAAGCAAAAAACGCAATTTCATTTACTAGTATGTATGTATGTACTAGTTATTTTTGATGTTTAAAAATCAAACTACTGAACTTATTTTGATAAAAGTTCTACGTGACCATTTGGATAGTATATCCTTATAATTATAATATTTTTTAAGTTGTTCATAAATGACAGAGCTCTGAGGCAACATAGAAAACAAAAAAAAACAACTGATTTGTTTTTTTTTTTTTTTTTCGATGTCTATTTAAAAGTAAATTGTTTTAAGAGTGTACGAGTACGAGTATATGGGATAAAACGTAAAGTAACAATAATACCCAGCACACGTGAGCAGAGTTCGCGTGAAGGAAATTTGCCAAAACGAAATAAACATTTTTTGAAAAATAAAATGTTTTAGAGTGATACGAATTTCTAAGCACCCAGTACAACTCGCAATTTTTAAATCTACAAAACATTCGTGGAATATAAAATACGCCACCTACACAAAAAATGCTAAACACAAAATAATTAAAACAGGCGCCGCTAAGTAATTTTCATGCTGAGCTCAAATAAACCCACCTGCAGAATATTTATTAAGCAAATCCAGCTAAACGCAAATACGGTATTCAGTCGGGAGCCGCGGCGTGACGGCCGCGTGACACGACGTGACGTGCGCGTGACGAGCGTGACAACGGCGTCGTCGCATTCGCATGCGCACCGCGTCGTGCCGCTGCAGCCGCTTACAGCGTCATGTGTTTCAAGTGTTTATCGCTTTACTGGCCTTTTGCACCGACGATATGACAATCGGCAAACACACTGCCAATTCCAACAATAAGGTTGGACTGTCGACGTAAAATAACTTCGCGAGGAAACCACAATGGCAGGCTATTATCCGATACTCGGATGACTACAAGGCTCTCGAGTCTTGACTAGCTCCGTCCACCGCCTGCACACGCTGTCCCGTGACCGGACAGTGCCGGTCCGCGTCGTCTGTACGATACTTATACCTATATTTTTTTATCGAAATCTGGTTTTAATAGGCTAACAAGTTTTCCACTCCGTACTCAAATATTATAAACGCGTATGCATTCACCGTATTTACATCATCATCATCATCAGCCGTATGACGTCCACTGCTGGACATAGGCCTCTCCCATTGACTTCCATAAAGACCGGTTGGAAGCGGCTCGCATCCAGCGCGTTCCTGCGGTCTTTATTAGGTCGTCTGTCCACCTACGCTGCGCTTGCCGGTCTGTGGTCTCCACTCCAGAACTTTGCAGCCTCATCAGCCATCGGTTCTGCGTGCTATGTGCCCTGCCCACTGCCACTTCAACTTGCTGATCCGCTGGGCTATGTCGGCTATTTTGGTTCGCCTATAACGGATCTCCTCATTTCTGATTCGATCTCGTAGGGAAACTCCGAGCATAGCCCTCTCCATAGCTCGTTGTGCTACTTTAAGCTTACTAAGAAGGCACATAGTCAGAGACCACGTTATTACCACCACCGTATTTACACCGACACTTTATCAGGTGAGCTGCAAACAAAAAAACTGCATCGAAATCAGTCCATTCGCTTAGGAGCCACAGACAGAGACACAGAGACACAGACAGACTCGTGAAACTTATAACATGCCTCTTTTTGCGTCGGGGTTGGTAAATATTGTAGACAGTACATGCAGCAAACGAATCGCGAATTTACGATACACGGCCAAATGCCGCGCGACGCCGCCGCTCTGCACCGACCGGAATCGATTACCGACTCGATGCGTATCGATTGTTTGCTCGGACGCCCCCGGAGTACTCACACACAGATTCACAACTTTACGGTAACTTGGTAGACCGTCTGGCTACCAACCTGGAGGCCCTGGGTTCGAGTACCATGATACGACCTTTTTTTTTATAGTTAACGAGCTAAGTGTTTGACCACAGCTCATGTGATGTTTAGTCACAGTGTGATTGAAGATGACAAAGCACACGTAGCCTGGAATAGAACTGGCTCTCAGGTGAGGCCGCCGCAACATACCATTAAATGCTTGGCGGCAGATTCTCAACTTCAGAGTGGCAACTAGCCAGCCGAGTACTAGAAAATACCCTAGCGCCTTGCTATGGTTTCCTCAAGGGTTTTTTTTTTTGTACCGGCAACTCAATTTCATTTTGGGGTTTGAACCCACGCCCTTCGGCGTGTGAAATAGCATGACCAAATTGTGTTAATGTTTTTGGAGAAATAGCATGTCTAAATTGTGTTGTTTTTTGGAGAAATAGCATGTCCAAATTGTGTTGTTTTTTGGAGAAATAGCATGTCCAAATTGTGTTAATGTTTTTTGGAGAAATAGCATGTCCAAATTGTATTGATGTTTTTGGAAAAATAGCATGTCCAAATTGTGTTGATGTTTTTTTGAAAATTTATCGTGTCCAAATTGTGTTAATGTTTATTGGAGAAATGGCTTATCCAAATTGTGTTGATGTTTTTGGCGAAATAGGTTAGGAACCTCTGCGGACAAGAGTCCAGTTGGAGGGTTGTCCCTCTGCCCCGGTAGCCGGCGTGGGCGGCGACGTGGACAGCCGGCGTGAATGTTTGATAAGCGCCGGCTATTCACGCGGCCGCTGTGTTTGTTGAACGAGATTAAAAATAGGAATTACGATGTCTCTATTTGTGTCGGTGCGCGGTCTATTTTTATCGCTGCAGTGGAGTTCGACTTTTTTAATACCTTATTAGATTTTGTGTTGGTTCAGTTGTTTAGTGATCCGTGAGTCAGTTGATCACGTGGCACACGTGTTCAATATCTATAAAATAAGTGTTACATTTTCACGACTGAACGTCTTCACCGATCTTGAAGAAATTCAACGTGATGGTAGTGTACATAACATACGAGACTTGTTATCTAGTTATCGATTATTTTTCAAACGTAAAATACAAATTCAAATATTTTATTGATAACACCAAAGTTACAAGTCCAATTCCATAATATAATTTCAAATAGATCATCAAATATGTCAAAAACGCTGATTGCATGTCAATGAAAACAAAAAACGACTATAAAGTATGTCAATAAAATATGCCAATATAAAAATATTAAATAGTGGTGAGCCAGTATATGGGCTCGATTCCCACACATGATTGTATGTATTATAAGTATACGTTTACAAAAAGTATAAATTACTTAATTTATGGTAGGTTTTATTTGTGTAATTTTTATTTAATTCTTTATTAACCTGTATAATTAATTTTAATATATATTTTAAGACTATTGTAATTGTCGATATCCATATGTAAATAAATATAAGTAATCTATCAGGTATGTGTTTCCAATAGTACAAGCTTCGCTTAGCTCGGAGTTAGATGGCGCTGAGCCTAAATGTCCAATGATATTAAATTATTTGTCATTAAATAATTCTATCAGTAGTTCAATTCTCGTCGCATGCGGCCCAGGTGTCTCTAGATAACACTGTCTCGGTTTACAACTACACGCAAGCTTAGGTAACATGTATACAGTGTACCTATTAGTAAGACTAAGACAAGGTATCTATTCCACCACCCCTCTCCGCATCTCCTTATCCATTTCCAGTAACCCCCACCCGGCGCACCATCCATCGAACTGTATCGGCGTCCAAATAAATAACGAGTTTAAATATATAACGCTAGCGCCCCCTGCCGGGGGAGACGATGGGTCCTATCTCCAATAATAACGAACAAAGAACAAGTTCCGGCGGAATGAAGGTTATTGTATATCCAGAACTGGACCGACATTATTACTGAAGCTCGCACTCATATTCTCTAATACATTTTTAGTTCTGCGAGTTCCAAAGCATTGGAATATAACGGACGCTTAGAAGTGGGTCTGATAATAATTTTATTGTCGCGACAGGCAAATTAAACCACCGACCATAATGATAAGTGCGGTAGAATTTATCATCACAAAAATACCTACTCAATATAAGTATTATTCATTTATTATTTCATTCTCCAGCCGACTCGTCACCACGGCCACGCGACAAGGCCGAAACGTCGAAGTATTTAAACAAACCTAATTACTAATATTATGTGCGTTTATTATGGACATGTGCATTCTTCCCATCCTCACATACGGCGCTCAGACTTGGTCTTTGACAATCGAGCAAAGATCCACACTCGCGGTTTGTCAACGAGCGATGGAGCGCAGCATACTGGGCGTAAAGTTACTAGACCGCATAAGAAACTCAGTACTGCGCTTCAAAACCCAGATCATTGACGTGACTGAAAAAGCTGCCATGCTAAAGTGGGACTGGGCTGGACACGTCTGCCGAATGCCAGCGAAGTTGTGGGCGAAAACCACCACCGACTGGGTCCCGGAGGTTAAACGGCCACCAGGCCGACCTAGAATACGGCGGAGAGATGAGCTTGATGCTCATAATAAGGATTGGACCTCAATAGCACCAAATAGACTGGCATGGAAAGAAGGAAGAGAGGCCTTTGCCCAGCAGTGGGACAAAACAGGTTAAATAATAATTATAATAATAATGTGCGTTACAAAAGTTCAAAAGTTGTTTAAAGACGGCAGTAATATACTTAACTTAACTTCTGCCACAGAATAGCTGTTTAAAATATAGAATGGTTTTAGTAGAGATTTCATTTAAAACCAGGGCGCGCTTAAGACCTCATTTGAAAATACGTCATGTTTCTCTAGCCAAAGGCCAAGGCGTGCGTGTTACCCTGACGCGGTGCGAGGGTGAGCTGTCTTAGTTTTGCGCTGTTTTTCTGTACATTTTCTATTTACACTATCACTAGGGGTATAAATCCACGTGCCAGCACAGACGTGACTCCGGAGCGCCGCGCACCGCCAGGAGGTGCGAAACACGAGAACACTGTACGGTGGGTTTGGCTGTAAGTTCCGAGAAATGCGGCTCGAGGCAGGAATCAAAATATCTCTCAGTATCATCAAAACTCTACACAGTACAAGCAACAAAGCTAGAAATCGTCGCTGCGCGTGCAAAAGTAGCTATGTGTTTTTTACATACTTTATAGGAGACACAAAAAACTGATTTTCTCGGAAAATGTCCAGAGTATTTAAATGATTTATTCTTACTTTGATACATATAACAAATTTACGTAGTTTTAGTTTACTGTTGGGTAGATAACATTACTAATAATGCTAAAATTAACCATAATAGACAAATTGGACACAGAGTTATTTATTTGAGTCGTAAATACTAGCTATGTGTATGCATTCAGAGCACATCACTACTTTATCATTCTATGGAAGCTACAAAATTGGCTGAACGATGACACATAGCTATTTTTTTAGAAAGAAAAAATTTACAAGTAAGTAAATAAAAACCAATAATTTTTATATTCAAATGGCATTATCACTTTATTGAATCAAACAAAATCAATTATAATAAGATCGAAATGTGAAAAATTACTTATTACGTAATCACGGTGCATGTATTCACTACTTTTTTTTATGGTTGACAGGCTAGGTGTTTGAACACAGCTCACCTGATGTTAAGTGACGGTGTGGTCGAAAATTGTAAACACACCTAGCCTGGAATGGAACTGGCTCTCAAGTGAGGCTGCCGAAACACACCGTTAGATGCTTGGCGGCAGATTTTCAACTTGAGGGTGGTAGCTAGCCAGCCGAGTACTAGAAAGTGCTCTACCACCACGCTATGGTTTCTTCACGATGTTTTCCTTCATCAGCAGCTCAAGCTCATTGTTGGGGTTTGAACCCACGTCTCTCGGCATGCGAACCGACCGTGCTAACCACTGAGTTATATTCTCTACAAACTGTTTAACACCGTTAACGCTTGGTAAATAGCAATCACACTCAAAAGATTTTCTTTGTAGATCTGTAGAAGTTTTTAGTCGTCGTAATATCTTTCTTGGCTGAATCAGTCCGTTTATGTACCTACGGTTTTTAGCGTCCCATGTTGGTAGTAGCTAGCCGTGGTGGTGCGGGCGTAAGAATAGTACCCCACCCTTTCTACCCGTGGATGCCGTAAGAGTCGACTAAGGAATGTCATCCGGAAGATGGGCAGCAGCGTCTTCCTTGAACAATCACACTTAAATGCGCTCGCCAAACCGCCTGTCGAGCGTGTCGAGTATTGGCAAAACCCCCCTAGGAGGAGGCCTGTGTCCAGCAGTGGACGTCCTATGGTTGATGATATGATGTGATGTTGGTAGTTGCCTAGAATATTTGAAACAATCTTTCCTGATTTCGTCACTTATTGCAGCACGCGAATAACTCCTGTCTGATTTCTTTACTGCCCCGTGAGTACATAATTTTTATCTTAGTTGCTTATAGAAGAAAGAAAGTATAAATCTCTTCTAATTTTGTAACGCTATCAATTTTTTTGACCTTATGTCCTGTATGATGTATAATTATAAAAAATATTAACGGTATAATTTTATTATCATTAATGTATAACAAACGAAAGAAAAATGTAAAACTTGAAAAAACAATTTAAGCATCAAGTATATTTAGCTATTAAGTATGTTTTTTTAGTGAAATTGTTGGGTAGTTAGATAATAACCAAACTTTAACTACATATATTTACTTTCGGTTTGAAACTGCGATACGCAAGCACTTTACACATACATTTTTATTTGTACGAATATTTATGACGAATTTACTACTATTTTGGTATAGCATAAACGATGTTTTAAGCATTCTGCTAGTATTGTATTGTATGAGCAATTATATCGACAAAACTATCTATGTGACGCGCGGCCTGTGCGTTTCGCAATTAGGCGAGCCTGAACTTGACCAAAAATCTCGCTATGTGCAGTAAGTGCACATATCGGGTGCAATTTTTGCTTCCGCTTTAATAGAGTTTTTTTAGCTATGTGAATTATAACACTTGACGTGTTTAAAATTGAACTTTCGATGTATGAATATAACATAGCTACATTCCGTAATTCTTTAAATATTGTGTCTATGACATAGCCGTTTTTACAGAATGTGTGTATTGAAATAAGGATGAAAACTACATTAAAAACCGAAAATGGCTAAAAAACACATAGCGACTTTTGCACGCACAGCGACGAAATAACACACGCAACTAAGAACAATGTGAGTATATTTGCACGCGCATCGTACTCTGCATTGTCGCCTTGAAGAAGGCCACCGGGTGTGACCGAAACTACAGTCGGAGTATCCGACTTAACTAAACGTGCGTAATCTCAAATAAGTAAAACAAACATGTGTCAAAACCACGTGAGTTTCCATAGTTAAACGTGGATATAATTAAAAATAAGATAACAAGAACAGTTAATGAAACAAATCTTTCTATCCCGAGAAAAGTTGGTCGCCAATTATGTATGTTGAAATTGCACATATGTATAATATAAAAGAAAAATATTAAAACCGCTCTGTATTTTAGATGGGTCTATTTTATAACTGTGCAGCTGTACATCTTCAACAAATAAAGTAGTTTCAACATAAAACAACTTGTTCTAACTAACTCATGCTACGGTTTCTAAACAGGTTGTAAAAGCCGTCATAACCGTAAACCTAGTTTAAACGTGTTTACTCTACGTAAGTGAATCAAAGAACTCTCACACTAAGACCAGCCACTCGGCTAGGGAGAAAGATAAATATATAGCAGAACATCGACTTGATACATTGTAGACGTTACTTCTTGCGTCGTAAAAAAACAATCTAGACACTTGACTTTTTGACACATTTTTTTTTTTATTAGACCAATATGGCAAGTTTTCTAATTACATTAGTCCTAACCAATCAAAAACAAATCTTATTCTTTCTTTGATTGTACAGATAAAACCTGTTCCTAATCTCAAAATTCTAAATACGTCAACATATTCCAAACACTAAATAAATTATAATTAAATAAGAAATAAAAATAATTGTGAAATTCAATACATTACCAAAAGTCAAAGTCACACTGAAAGTTGCCGAATGGAATACAACGAGAAATTGAGGAATATTTGTAAGTCATTCTCTTCCATGAACAGAAAAAAAATCCAACAGAACAAGCTGTGGAAGTGTATGTTCTCCAAAAGTCTTTAAATATGCAGCAAACATATTATGATACTCTATCCTAAGTTTTAATATTACACGCGCTCCATAACATTTCTTTCATGCAGGACGTGATCATTACCGACACGTCCTGCATAGAGGTAAGTTAGGGAGTCCATAATATTTGAAGTCGTCGGCTGCAATGAGATAATGAACCTACCGAGAATACTACAAAAGGTATTTACTGACATCAAAGGTTCTCATTTGGCTTCACTCGTGTACTAACTATTGTTTAACCTATGGTTCTCTAACACTCCACAAACGTTTTGATGCGAGGAATTGGATCAAAAAGAGATGTAAGTGTATTCAACATTCATTGTTTGTTTATTGTAGCTTACACGGAACCGTGTTAACTGTATCCGATGCGAGTATATACGACGTGATCATTTGCATCGCTACACGATCGAGGTTGGCAGCCGGTCCCTGACCAAAACTAGTGCTGGATCAGCCCTGTTTATTTCACAAACTATCACCTATCGGCCTTTTCTCATTGTGTGAGGGTAAAGTCATCCGCAAGACAAGATCCGCAGACACTTCGAAAACTTTTTTTAGAAACCTCAGACATTTAGTTTTCTCATGTTTGGTTTTTACCTTCCCTGTTTGAAGTCAACGCACATAACTTAAAAAAGAGATGCGCGCCGTGAAATTCGTGCACTAGACCTCTCGACTGGAAGCCAGGTCTTCCAACAAGGCAGCCGAAACTTTCTTTTGAATGTAGAAGCGATGAAACCAACGAGACGCTCTCCTGATGGTATAACGCATGTCCATGACCATTGCAGCGATACACAGAACTTCGAGTAGCAAAACAAACATCATCGCTGGCCGTCGAATGAGGCGACAGGAGCCTCTATTCGTCTATTTTAAATTTATTGGGCTGTATCTCTTGAACCGTATGACAGACAGATAATATAGATATACTACAAAAAATGTTTTATAAAGGCGCTGCGAACAATAACAAAACAAGCTTTTTTTACCGCCGTAATAATGTTTATTTACAAAATATATTCTACTTTGATACTAATAAACATTTATTTCAAGTAGACCCATATGTAGCTAAACACCAACATTTTCTGAATAAACACAACTACAAAAAAAAACATACAATTTATTGTGAAGGCAAAATAATAATATTATTTTAATAAAAATAAAATAATATTTAGAATACGTTACAATAATAAAATACGAAAACAATTTAAAAAATCATAAAGAATATCGCACGCTAAATAGCAAATTAGTAGACCTACGTAGTACGATACTTTACCCAAACAAATCAAAGAACAGACAACCGAACAATTTACCACGCATCCACCGTCACTCAGCATCAGGTGAGCTGAGGTCAAATACTTAGCCTGTCAAACATATTAAAACAATACTGGGAGTTTAGATAGAACAGTAAAATGTTCTAAGCCGAGTGTTTCATCTAAGGTCACATCGTCACTAGCCGGCGAACACTTCTGGACTCTTCTGCGATAAAAATTTCGACCCCTTTTCTTCATAATACCTAATAGGTTCGCGTTTGAGCACATCCTGCCTGATGTTAGGCAACGATGTGATTTAGGACGAAATATTATTCACTTTTGATTAAAAGAAACCCATATTGTACTTTTTGGGAAACTCGGACTCCGGCAAAGACTTCTACATCCTCGCTGTGCAAATAAAGTGGATACAATACAGAAAATTCAAATTGAACTAAAGTCGGAGATTCTATAACTTGATGCAAAAGCAAAATAAAGCTAGCAAATGTAAAAATAAATCTTTTAAAATAGGTTCCTATTACATCCGAAATTGTTGGAAATAGTTTTAGCGCATTTCGAGCGCGCGTGTCTTCGACCGCAGCACATCAAAACATCATTAATTGCCAAAGCCGGTAATTAGCCCCGAGTCGGCCGCGCAGCGCCGGGACGCCGGGGCCGCGGCCACTAATGTCAACTTTGCTGGTTTATAGCTGGTACTCCAAATATTTTTGCACCGCTGTCGGCTACTACACTGGTCTGCTAACTATTACCGATTTATAATATACTTTTCAGTAGTTAGCATAATGTTACTTGAAACAATTTGCATATGAACGTGAAACAATGGCGCCATTATCGTTGAAATCAGCGCCATTCTGAAGATAAATATGAAAACTCCACGGAACACGAAATAAATGATTGCCGATGAAGAATAAATTTGGCGCGAGTGGAGCCAGAGAATAATGTCGCCAATGGAAACGTCATACATTTGTTAAAGTGATTCTGTTTCTGCTAAGAATATGTTTTTTAATTTCGTACTATTTAGTTAAGTATTCGTTTCTTTGTTGGTTGGTTCTATTGTTATCTCTACATTTTAGATATCTGGTGAGCACAACCATAGTTTCTATCTATCTATTTAGGTAAGTATGTAAAAAGAACTCAGTTACTACTTACTTTACTCGTTTCATGGCGTAGGTTCAAAATATTCCTAAGCATTACACTTTACTAATTTATTATAACAGACTCGATAAATTTACTAAAATATCACGGGCCCAGGCCTAGCGCTATCTGCACTTGCCAAAAGCCCGGTGACCTTGTAGAGGCCATGTTGGACCAATAGCAAGAGTAATTAAAAAGCACTGCTTTTGTGTTAATTTTTTTAAACAGCTTTTCTCACGAGTTATTTTTTTGTGGTTTATTACCATTAATCCAAGCACAAATTGCGTGCAGCTACACATTTTAATAGAAACGGTTATTCTTAACTGTTTTATTCTCTGGCATCCCGAGCTAGCCGTTGATATGAATGCAGAATAGTTACACAAACACACTATTCTGGACTTTGAAGTTCGGCGTGTAAAGTCGAGAATGGCGTGACGTTGCGGCGAATGTGGGCACAATGAAGCAAAGTAAACAATTGGTCTTTCGGGCGGTGAATAATTCACGAGTTGAATTATAGAAGGCGCTGAACGAGTGAATGTTCAGTTTGAACTCCATTCACGTCATTATCGGGTCAGCTTGCAGCGCGTCGTCGTGGCGCGAGAACAATGCCGCAAGTTCTGCTGTATCTCTCGATTCTATTGTCTGACGCCGAGTACTTGAGGCGGGCACGATGCGAGTTGCTTGTTTTTTATCGCAGCTTGCCAATAACATAATAGACAACGGTTCATTACAAAATTCATTACAAATAAACTAATAATTATTATAAAAAATGTTTGTATCTTTGTTACTCCATCTGTTTGTTAGCTTGTCGCACCTAAACGGCAGATCAGAGCTCAATTTAATATAACTAGGAGATACTCTATGTATATCAAAAATATTAATTTAGGCTACTTTTTTGTAACTTTATGTACATATAACCACGCGAGTGAAGCCGCGTACAGCCAGAAGAAGCATAAAAATAAGAAGGAATTTATGACTAAATCAATAAAATGAGATGTTTTCTAAGGCTTTACATTGCTTTCCTGAGTTTTAACTTTGATACTCGATTAACTCAAAATATAACATTGATGAATAACAAGAAATACACTAGTAGATAAGATTGTTAAGCAGGTAATTGCTACTATCTGGCGGTCACCCGGTGCCAATAGGTTACATTTTAACCAACTTTAAAAAAAGGAGGAGGATCTCCATTTGTATGATTTTTTTGTATCTGTTGTATTTACAAGAGTATACAGATTGGTTCTGTAGCTTGATTTATACCTAAAACGAGACGAAAAAAGAACATGGAATTGTTTTTTTTAAATTGTAAATTTATATTTGTCATATATTTATTTCATATGTAAACTAACAGAATTCCGTCTGAACCAAAATCCAGATAAAATCCGAACGCAAACATAAACAGCTCCCAAACTCGGACTGCTTGGAGCCGACCGACCGTAAGAGATAACTTACTTGCTAACATTAATTCAATACCAACAGTACTTACAATAAACTTAGACGACGTCCCTACATAATTCTATGAAAACCTTTGTTGTAGAGCAATTTTTCACAAACAAGCACCCCATAAAAAAGGAAACAAATATTTGTACAATTGTGATGATTTATTTCGGACAAAAAACTTAAGCGTTTTATCTTCTTTTGTATTGTTTTTCAAGGAAAGCGAATATAAGAGAAAATGTGCTGGAGACTGGCCGGAGGTGAGTCGGGATGCAGTGCTTCTACTTTGGATATTATTTAAATGTCAGGAGACGAACGAAACACTCTCCTGATGGTAAGAGATAACGACTGTCCCTGTCTATATTAGAGGGTTGATCTCATTAGCAGGTCATCTAGGCAGGTGCCACTGCAGTAGTGTGTAAACATCGGTATGTTTCGGTTTGTAAGGTACCGATCTACTATCGAGACTCACCATCGAATGTCTCAAAGTAATGAGCGCCAAAGCAGACATGTCTTGTACTTCAATTTAACACTCAAAGTACTGAGTACCGCTGCAGTGGGAACCGGATTACACGGTAAATCGCTCTTTGGGAATGTTTACTCTAATTGTATCAAATATATATATCTGTACCATACATCAATATGTTTCGGATCCGGATCAGGCCAGTTTCTGTAAAACTAGCTCATTGGTCTTCTTCTTTCGAGAGAAGCACTCTCCGCCGAGACAGAGGTCCGAAATCCTCGAGGTCTAATATTTTCTTGAAATTTTACTACACGATAAAATTTACTAGCTTGCATTATCCGGAAGTAAATCTTACGATTATTGCAGAACGCGGCGGCTTACAAACCTCCTTAAGAAATTATTTCTGTACATTTATTTTATCACCTACGGTAAAATAATAATAAAATGGACCTCCAGAACTGCCATATTAAAACCATTTTCAGGGTTTATTTCGGGAAAGTAGCTGGCTCTCAACGTTTACTTTGAAGCTTTGACTTATATACTGGTTCGCGAAGGAAGATGAAACACTTTCAACGAATATAAATGTATCGTCATCATAACTTCACAGCCCTGGATCGCCCACCGCTGGGCATACAGGACTCTTTTTGCTACCCATCCGGCACTGCGCCAATCGTGTGCAGGATCGCCCCGCGAGTTTCCCAATACGAAATATAGAATGATATCACTATCATCTCTTCACTACATAGTATAAAACATAGTCGCTTTCTCTGTCCCTATATCCCTATGTATGCTTACATCTTTAAAACTACGCAACGGATTTTGATGCGGTTTTTTTTAATAGATAGAGTGATTGAAGAGGAAGATTTATATGTATAATAACATCCATTAAATAGCGGATAAATACTGTTATTTTTGAGGTTTATAAATACCCGTGCGAAGCCGGAGCGGGCCCCTAGTAGAATATAATATAACTTTATTGTACATCAAAATACAAAAATGTGACATACTTTGCGGCAAGATATTAAAATAATAATCTTCCATTATACAGCCGACATCAACTCGAGATCTGTGAACTGGCATGTAATATAAGTGGGTTCTTTAAAGGAACGATGCGATTTTTGCGTGAAGAATTTTTGAGACCCCGTTTGTGCGGCGGTATGGAATCAATAGAATAGGAATAAATTCAAAACCTGAAGGGTGTGCCTATATTTACTAGCTTACCGTCTGTCTGTCTGTCTGTCTGTCCGAACCATATGACCCATGCCTTCAAAACTACGAAGTTACGCGGAACGATAGTTTAAATCTAAAAAGAGTTGTACGCATAATTATTCAGAACAACTTTTACAGTAGAATCAGCCTAGAATTAAGTCAAAAATATCATGTTTTTCGTAGAAAAATATCAGTTATTCGCGAAAAAATGTGAGGAACAACTTCTGTTTCGCATTTTCAGGTTCGATTTCAGGTTCACAACTTTCACTTTTTCTATTTTCATTAAAGTTTTGTTACATGCTCATCGGACGCGACTCGTGACGAGGCCTTCCTTCAGAACGTCTTCAGTTAAATTGTGACACGTTGCCTACGCCGACCCTTGGCGTTGAACCTTCTTTTCAAAAGTAACCTATCTAAAATAAAATGAACTTTTAATCGTACATCTACATTTTGCCAAACTAAGAGATAAGTTCGCGTTTGAAACTGAATCTTAGAATACTTCGGATGTATTCCCGTATGTTTCCAAAACTCGACGTCTAGCGATCCACTGGCGAGATGAGCGGCAGTATGTTCTCTGCACTGCGGAGTAGGATTTGCCGCCTGGATCCGGTTTATGGGAGTGTAAAATGTTAAGTAGAGTCGGAAGAAAGGATCTGTAGGATAACAGTTTTATTCCGCGGTATCTTTGTTCAAGTCGGCGCAATCCGGGAGTGTAGTAGGTACATATTTGCACCGGAGAGATGGTTTTACTAACCACTTGTGATACACTCACATTTGAAATGGAAAACAGTGTTTTATGCATAAAGTGATCCCGTCTGATGTATTTTTGTTTCTACTTGAGTGCTAAATTCTGTCTTACTATTCTATATACCTATTTCTAGTATTGACGGTTTCAATACTAGAATTAGGTAGATAGAAATGTAACACATTTCACCGTATTAATGATGTTTTACAGCATCTACATCACCTTCATCGATCCTGTAAAAAAACTGATTGCAAAATTACTTCTCAACCGAAAGTTTAAAAAGTAATTTTACAATAAAACTATGGATACAGACCTAAAAAATCAGCAAGTAAAAGTGTAATTAAAATGTTTTCTTTAAACTATTTACTTTCTAGTACTCAGCTGGCTAGCTACCAACTTCAAGTTGAAGATCTGCCAAGCACCTAATGGTGTGTTACGGCAGCCTCACTTGGGAGCTAGTTCCATTCCAGGCTAGGTGTGTTTACCATCTTCGTCACTTAATATCAGCTTAGCTATGGTCAAATACCTAGCCTGTCAACCATAAAAAAGTAAATGGTACCTAGTCTTATTTCATGTAAGTGTCACAAGTATAATGTAATTAAAAATAAATAATGTTGGAAATTTATAAACAACGCCATCTAGCCGAATAAAACAAAGCTTATAGATATGCGAAGGCTTCGGAGAAGAATAGAAGTGAAATTGAACAAACTACGTACATAAGAGATTTATTACAGAGAGATGTTCTCTAAAATCCGACTATCCCTGCGAGCCTGCGAGTGGAAGCGGGAGCATATAATTCGGCACATCTAACTACAATATGCTTACCCAACCTGCTGTACCCACCCGCCGCGCAAGCCCGGCGTCGATATCGAATCAGGTTTCAATTCTACCCGCATCCACAGACACCTGAATCAGAACACGGGGAATATTCGAATAAAGGAAATAATTATGGGAATGAACAGAAGGCGATAACATTGTTTGTTACAAAACACAATGTATCAATGTTTTAACGTCGTTGATTTTTATTGGCTTTTAGCTCAGTTGGTAGTTACGTACTTTTGCTGCATGAGATATAGCGCGTAGATTCGATTCCCACCCAGGACAAAGTTTTATGTGATGAGCTACGATGTTTGATCTGTGTCTGGATATTTTTAGACAGAAAGATTTCAGTATGGAGCTGCTGACTGACGAAATCGTTTCAGAACTTTTTATTTTGACCGGCTAGTCGTTTGAACACATCTCACCTAATGTTAATTAAGTGACGGTGTGGTCGAAGACGTAAACTCATGCGGTCTGAAATAACTGGCTCTCGATTGTGGCTGTTGGAACACTCCTGGTTCGAGGCAGAGATGGTACTTGAGTATGGTAGCTAGCCGGCTAAGTATATATAGTATTTACCCTACCACCATGGTTCCCTCTCGAAAGTATTTTTCTTCGCCGGCAGCTCAAGCTCATTGTTGAGATTTGAACCTACGCCCTTTGGGGGTGTAAACCGACCGCGCTAACCACTGGGTAACCGCTATCATCGCTACAAATTTCAGTTCATTGTGATTTGGACTTAGCTTGAACTGCTCTGCATCCAAAACTAATATGATTTATTAACCGAGCGAAGCGAAACACTCTGAGTTCGCTTGGACGACTCGGCGTGTACTATATGATGTTCACTCGTTCAAAGTTTGAGGACAACACGAAAACTGTCGCTCTGACAATAGGTACATGACATTTCGTTGACGAACACTTCGTGCAAGCGAAGTTATCAAGTTCGGACAGAAACCAAAATCAGTCAAGGGACGGAGATGATATAGACGTCGCGAATCCACAGTTTGGGTTAAACAAGTAGTAGGAAGTGCCTATGGTACCTTCAAGGCAAGTAATTTTTGGTCGCAACATTCTTGTAACGATTTGTATGGTGCCTCCAGTCAGTACTCGGCGAGGCGCGGCTGCCGCTCGGGCGGCTGAGGTCTGGGGCAGACAGGGACGAAGGTACTTTTGCATTTATTTACGAGTAGATGAAAAGGATTTTTCTAGTTCAGTGACTGCCCTTTATTACAATGGAGTAGAAAACTATTGTAATAGGCGAAATACAAACATCGTTCAGTGAGTCCGAATCACCCAAAACTTTTCCAATACAGAGGACAGACCCGCACAACAACACACTCATATTATTTATTTTACTTGTGCTTGTGTACTTTATTCGTCGACTACACTCACTTATGTCCAAAAAATAATTACACGTTTTCTTTAAATTCAATTCAGTTCCATTCAATTCATTTATTTCAGATAAATATTATCCAGATTTACAATTACAAAACAAATAGAAAATATAGTGCGAAAATGTCAAATAATTAAATAAAAGCATATGAAAATTAATATAAAGTCAAATAAAAATAAATCAATCAGTTGACAATAGTGTTAATGAAGTTACAACTTACTTTTTAATAACAATAGTGACATTTTAATACGTATACAATTACTTTTTTAATTTTATTTGCAAGGTAAGCTGCCGGGGCCCATTTTAAACACTCTGGATGCAGCCCTATTAATCGCAAAAAGTAAAATTACCTGCTCCGTACGGTATCCGGCATTTATTATGTGTATATGATAACTCTTGTGTCCATAGTGAAAATTGTTCATAAAGATAAGTGCAACGAACCCCTTTCCGTTTAGCGCACCCCACGCTCACATCCCCGCGCAGACAGATGAGAGAATAGAGACATTTGTTTCCGTTGGCAAACAATTTCTATAGAGCCCCTCTAAAGCAATCGTCCCAACTGGTTTCGATAGAAATTCATATGTATGCGGTTGAAATCGCGCAGAAAGGATGGAGTGCGCGCGGCAGCTTCATGGACATTTATAAAACACGGCGCACGACGCGCGTCGCGTGCTGTCGCCCGGCGGCCGCAGCTCAGGGGAACCAGTCGGACGCGCTGCCGAGCGCCGGCACCTGGGGGAATGTCATCCGCGACAATTGAGAAGATCGCGCCGAATAATCTTGGTATCTCATTTATTTATTTGATATTTTATTTTTATATTTTTGACATTTTATTTTGTATGACATTTTTGTATTAGGTACGTTGTTTATTTATTTATAATTATGAATCTACTTTGTTTTATAACTGAATCCGGTTTGAAGGGTACTGCAGTTAACGAAATTACATGGCTGTCGAGACTAAACACTAACCATAGAAAGCGTCAAAGTAATGAACGCCAAAGCAGCGATGCTCTGGACTTTGTTTTGTTACTCAAAGTTCCATCCAGTGTCCATGACCGTTGGGTTATGGAGAGGCGTTATCTGTTACCATTAGGAGAGCGCATCGTTCGTCATTATATAAAAAATTGGGTAGTATGTTTATCTGAAATAAATAAATTGAATCAAATATACAGGGAGTCAGTTGTTTTCACTGAAACAGCTGCTGAACCTATTCTAAGCGGAAGTGAGGTCGTGCATGAAATATCACTGCCACTGACAGCATGGGCGCCTAACGGTAGGAGATTACAAAGCCTCGAAAACAGACGGCATGTTGCTACGTAATGTAAGCCGCGCGCGCTCCGGAACTGCATGACACCACCCTCCCCTCGACAGGACGTGCAAGGTCGGTGAGGTGGCTTCACGCTTTAAAACTGATAACCTAGAGAACCGATAACGATCCAAACTGAAAACACTTTATGACTTTGTTACTTCACTTTGGATTTGATAGAACACTGTAAGAAGGTAGTCATGAAATGTAGTTTATATTGCATGTACTGTAATAATTATGTTTGTAAGTTTTGTACCGAGACAAACCTAAATGGTTTTTCGGTACTCAAGTAGTATATTTTTTAAAATGTTGAGAATTAATAATTATAGCTCATACTCCGACCTGTGAAGGTGCGGCACTGTTCACTTGCGGTGTTATTTCACGACGAGGTCATTTCGGGGTCCAACATGACATGTGTCAATTCGAACGGACAGACGGGGGGATCTGTGCAGCAGAACGAACTTATAAGATATTAGGTTTGGTTTGGTTATCCATCTCGGTGAGCGCACTCCGTCCTCCAGACCACATCCATGCTTAATGTCAGGTAGGAAGTGGACAATTGGTCATGTTTAGTAAAGTACATAAACATTGCTGTGTTCTGGTTTGAAGGGTTCAGCTAGCGAAATTACAGGGCTATTTAATTTAACCATCCAAATGTCTCAAAGTAATGAGCGCCAATACCCCTAAACTGAAATGATTCCTTGAATTTTGTTGTGCTACTTAAATTTCTGTGTATCGCTGCGATGGTCATGGACACGCGTTACCTCTTACTATCAGAGCATCTAGTTTGTTTCATAACTTTTACTTTAAAAAAAACTGTAGAATCTTCATAAAACTGCTATAATTTTAAAACAACACATAAAACAATTTTGAAATATTACAATGTTACATGGTTTAATTTCGTTCTCGTCGAACCATTAAAAGTAAAAGTTTCATGTCGGCTAGTTCTCCCACTGGCGGCTCTGCGGTCGCCGTAACTTCGCCGCACATTCGATCGCAGCGGAATGCGAATAAGACAATATTGTCTGCAGAACGGTTGACCCGCGATAAATATTATCACCCTATCCCTTCTCTCCTCGGCACAGATGGTATCTTCGTCCCGCTCCCGCGTCACGTCTAATGGAGAGGAATGGAGTTCCCGAGTTACTTAGCCGTAAACAACTGTTGACAGGAAGGGCAGGTTCTGCGGGAGCTTTTCATTGGAAGGATCCTTTTATTTAGTCTCGATAGGCTTCTCTGTACCGAGTGGAGTGTTTGTCTCGAGTTGTTTGTGGAGGTTTTATTTCAACGAGTGTTAGGGTGGTGCAGTTTTGGAAATAAAAAAACTATGGAATATTTCTGGAACTTGCGTTGAAAATGGTTACAGATATGTTGGACCGAGATCGGGGATGCTTGAGACGAGCGAGCGCAAACTAATCCAGGTGCATCTTAGATAGCATAAATAGTAGTAGATTTCGAAGTTTTGCATAGAAACAAGATTTTTTAAATCTAAAATAAAGGCGGACTTTTCAATTAAAAGTTGGTAAACTTAACTCTATCAACTACAGACAAAAATACTGTTTATACAATACATATTGTTCTAGTCGTCTTGATGTACATACAAAAAAACATTTCATAACTAGTCTATAAAGTGATGTCTTGTCACCAAATTGAAATTACCATCACCACCGGCGTGTCGCCGTCACGAGGTTGGCAACGGACAACAAAATATAAGGTCAAGAAACCTGTGAAACTCACTATACATTTACAAAAGGGGGTAGTTTCGTCGACTTTTACCGAATGCGGCGCCTGAAACTGACGCTTGACGCGGGCACAAAGCGCTCGAGTTTTTACCCTGGCGCCGACCCTGGCGCCGCGGAGCCCTCGTGCCACGAGTGCGGCCGGCTTGCGGGCGCGTGACGGTGGCGGCGCTGATGAGGATTTTGTTACCGTCGTTGAAGTTTTAGGACGTCTCTTTACTTCACAATGTAGTCCCAGTCGGTCGGGGTTCGGTGCTAGTTAATTGGCTTGGCTCCCTGCCTTTTGTGTGTGTTCTAGTGTCTGTCCCGAATACGAAATGTAAAACTATTGTAGTTGACGCTATGTCGAATAATAGAATAATTCTATAAGTTATTTATTTCTGTTGCGGTATTTTATAATACAGAGGTATGTTTGTCTCATGACCTGTAAGTTATTATTACGTTTTTTATTTTTTTCTCCTCTTGTCGGCATACACCGTCCGTCGGCACACACCGTCCTTAATTTACCGCAGAATCCTTGCCAAACCAAGGTGGCCTGAAAGATAGTGATAAGGCCGCCAATTGTTCCACTAGTGTTAAGTATTTAATTGTATTAATGTTTGTAATATTCATGTGAATAATAAAGTGTTATGAAGATGTCAAAATCTATATTAAGTCCCGCTAAGTTCGTTTTAAGTTCAGTTACTTTCAATCAAATCTCTTCTTTTTAACACCGCCGACCATATTAGCTGTGCCATTCAAAGGTTGCCTAGAAGAAATCGCTTCATACGATAAGGCCTCCGTTGTATTACCGCTAATCCTTGCTTTTTTATATGTATTATGATGATTTTTATATTATAATGTATTGGTGTACAATAAAGTTATATTCTATTCTATGCCAAGTCGTTTTAAAAGACCAATGAAAACATTACACGACGTAGCTGATCGAGGCGGTAGAGTCGTGCGCCGCCGCGCCGGCCTGCGCGAGGACACGTGTCTACGCCCCTCGTCCTTGCATTATAAATGGCCTTCTAAAAGCTCTATTTATGTTCATGAAGTTACACAAATTGCAGATCCATCACGGCGCCCTTCCGCACCTCCAGACGAGCAACGCGCGCCACGCACACAATGCCGGACTTTTATAACATAGGATCGGTGGCAATAATCGGTGCCGTCACCCTATTTCTTTATGGTTGAGCTCTTTAATACAAACATTAGTGACAATTTTGAGTTTTGTGTTAAAGAGATAGGGATCGTTTTCGGTTGTTAATGGGCGGCGGGGTGTTTTCGCCAGCGACGGGTGAAGGTGCGTCGATACAAACGTGCGTGTCCCCAAAGGAGATGCATCTGTTACGGACTCCGTTTGACAAATGTCGGCCGGTCGCGTCGCGTCGCGTCGCGTCGCGCCGCGTCGCAGGCGACAGGCGGACGCTCACGATTTAAAATTGAAACAGCCCAGTTAGAGCTCCAATTTAGAAAGGGATAATTGGAATATTTTATTCGGCATGTTTGTTCGAATTTGATTGTGAGTTTTTGATTTGTGGGAGCTGCTTTGGAGTAAGTCAATTATCGGAATGTTATTTCGGGCCGAATCGAAAATGACTTTTTTGAAATTAAAATTGTAAATTAAAAATTCGGAACTCGTTCCATCGGAATGGGTTAAGCTAACATTTTGATTTATTGTTACAACAGGGTGCTTGCAAACATATTTTTTAACAAAAAGAATATAAGTAGGTGCAATTATCATCCATTTACACTTATACTTCAAATTTTAAATTTAAAAGTACAATAGTGAGTACTAAGAAAATAAATTACAAGACTAATGTCACTTTAAATGTGATCGAAATGTTTGAATAGAACAGCGACACTAATTGAACACCACCGCCATGACATCCAATCTCTCGTGAAAGACCGCGGTAATAATTATCAACGCGCAGACATGACGCGTGGCCGGTTCATGAAACTACCTTCGAGTGTTGCTTTTAGATTATTTTTAATGGTGCTCAGTAGTTTGCAATGCTTGTTTAATCTTTGAAAATTAATAGTATTATCGTCGTAAGTGGTAAAATATAAGATCGTATATTTATGTAGACTAGCAGTGGGTGTGTAGGTTATCTGTTTATTAATATGTAACAATTAAAATTTGCCAATTTAAGTACTTACACTATAACATACGAGTATATTTGTTTGAGATTTTGTTCAGTGTATAAGTGCAGTTATTTCATTATTCGGCCTTAGAAATCGTCAAAAGAAATATCAAAAGTTCCCATTATAATTAAAATTGACAGATATTTAAATGCTGGACGAGATAGAATGCGGGTGGGGAATGTCGGCCGAACAACAGCAAATATTCTGTTTACTTTTTTGTAAAGTAAAACCGAAATGTACTCAAAATGAACGAGCTAACATTTACTAAGCCCGAGACATTAAGGGACCTCCGACGCCGCAACCTTTAAGCTGATCGTACAAGGGTCAACAACAATATACTACGGCTTCTGCGACGCAACTTGTAAAAGTCATGCAGACGTCCCGAATGCCACTAGGCGAGAGGCCTGTTGGATATAACTGTTAATTAACCTAATCTGATATAATTCTTATGTAACAGCTGCTGTAAAATTGATTGGAAATCTCAAAGTAAGGACATCCGACGCTTGCGAGAGGTTTTGAAATGTAAGTTAGATGTCGCATGATACTAACGCTTGTCATTTTTAAACATCTCAGTTCATTCGTATTCCATACGCGTTCCATGTCACTACAATTAAGGAAATATTATAAACATGGTAGCCATCATTAACTATTATTGACATATCACATTCTTGAATATTTAATGGGATAAAATTTAGGCTTTAAGCAGGTCGAGTCTTATGTAATAAGGATAGAGTTCACGATCGCTATTGAACCGCCGCGTCGTGCGCTAGAAGCGAGCCTACAAATCTGATCACGACCGTTTGCACGATACGCTTGCGCGTGTTAGGTTTGGACGAGCGCTGGCTAAATAAATTCAATTATCAACTAACTCATAACAAACGTGTTATCAATGAGAAATTGTAGATATTATATTTATTCCTTTTCAATCCGAAGCGAAGGTTTGTTCGCAATTGTTTGGCTATTGATTGAATAAGAAAAAAGGTCGCATTACTGTCGAGTAGTGTGCGTATTTTATAAAACGAAACCACGAAAGCATCTCTAAAACTATTCTACACATTGTCCCAGCTCTGTCGCAGCCTATTCGGGCCGCTACAAGTCTCAGAGCTGCTTTAAAACGCCCGCTTCGTAGCTTTCGCCTCTCTAATGCTATTATTTAAATTCGAATGCATAAACATTCCGCCTAAAAATGTTAGGTCTCAAACGCAATTCGCCCGCCGGGAGGCCACTCCGGCGTCCTAGGCGTGCATTACACTTTCAAATATACTCGGCGGTCACGTGACTCGGGTATCACCTATTCTATTCCAATCTGAAGGGGACACACGCGCGGGAAGAGCGCGACCTAACACGCTGGCCGAGAATGTCCGACATCGCGTGAAGGACGCACTAGAAACAAAATTCAAATAAAAGATTTTAAACATTGTCACTAGATAGTTTCATAATATTCTTTCTCGTCAGCAGTTCTTACTCAATTGAATTTGAACACGCACGACGGCTAACCGAACCCGGTAACTACTGTTATCTTCGCTACAAAACAAAACTTAAATAAACCTGCGACAAAAGAGATAGGACCTTTGCGCATCTGCGGCCAAGAGACATTCTGAATCCCTGCGCCGGCAGACGCAGAGAGAGATGAGCCCGTAATAAAAGCATGCTTTACTGGAAAGATGAACGGAGTGGACGCGCGAAAAGCATTCAATGTTTCACTATAATGAAAACAGATGAATCTTTAAAGTGGAGAACTACAGAGCATGGACTGCACGCCTCCGACGCGGCGGCAGAATGCGTTCCGCTATATTCTGCTCTTCTTACATCTAGTTGTATTGTTATAGTCCACATCATTACACTGGTCTTCCCTGCTACGCTTTGCTTCGCGTTACTCTACTTGACATACAATGTCTATTCCAATAATTATAAAAAAGTCTAAAGTAAAAATAAATAAATCTCTTTCCCATCCACTTCGTTTACATTTCAGTGGAAATGCAGTCTTACATCTATATCAGTTAATTGTGATTATATTAATCAAATTTTCCGGACAATATTCACGCCCGTATGTCTCCATTTATATGAGTCTAAAAATCTTGTGTACATCGGCTGAAAAAATATCACAATATGTTATCCCGTGTGAGCCAGCCACTCTCACTTCGTCTCTCGGCTGGGCTGGATAATATGCGAAGCATTCTGTGCCGCCCGCTCCTGCGCGGAGATAATTGAAAGAATTTTATTCGTCTACCCGCGCTATTTGATATTGTTTATTTACTTTATTGTTCAGTCTTTATTACTTTTGTCACAGAATGTTCTATGGACACATTTCTAACTGTATCTTGTTGTCTGCAGACGTGAGTGCACTCACTCATATGTAAACGCAAAGCTTAGGAGCTATATTAATATTACACATATAATAATATAATATTAAATTGCGAACATATACTGAAATAATTTAGAATTAAATTGTATTCTTTTAAAGTAATCTAAATGACATAAAACAATAATTATAACAATAAACAAATCATTGAAACGGGATTCCGATGTTTATTCAAGTTCGTCGAAACTCCCGGAGATGAAGCACAAAGATTAGGCGGCTGTCGCAGCGCAGCTCGAGCAGTGGGCGACCTCGTCACAGATAACAATGTAGAGTTAACTGCGCACGTGACGATCGCGCGCCCGCCGACCACAGCAGAGCCAAGCTCGGCAGGACAACTGTTCCTGTATCAAATTGTTTGCTTACTTACCATAAATAAAGACTTCAAGACATGATGTCCTCAGAAGCCTTACTATCCAGTGTATAACGTACGACAGTATGATACAAATAAACAATTATGTTACGTTACCGAATAATTGGTAAATCTATATGGAAACTATGAATAAATCAGGTCACTAAAGCTCGTTGTATCCCCAACCGACTCTCAAACTAAACAAGTAGATGTTTGTATTTATTTCTGAAATAAATGAATGTTCTGCGAAGACGTTCACTGTGTCAGTCTGACGGAGCATGTCCAGTGGAGCGTCCGCCATGTAGCGCGAGTAAAACTTTTACTGTTTTAGATTAGATTTTTGAGGCAACGTTGTAACAAAATGGTCCTGAAATAATGACGAGCGCTGCGAATCTTGACAACTTTGATTTGTTTTTCGCGCGCGGCCGCCGGCGCTGGCGTGAACGAGCATCGCGAGATCTTATTTTATATCCCGAGAACTTACTGCGTTTGTTTTTAAAGCTAAAATAAACTGGATCGACAGTTTTTAGAAACAAATCCAGCCAAATCAGAGGAAATAGCCGCTTCTATAGTTTATCAAAACGATGAAATGTTTTTCTTAGTTTTACATACATATACTCTGTTCGTCTTCATTCGGTGCGTTCTGTCGTTTCCCATAGTCATAAACGAACAGCGCAAAGATATAGCACTTTTGCGATGCTAATTTGATTATAAGTTCCCAATAATAATGATTAAGAAAAATCATTCATTTTAATAAGTTTATACGATTTAGGTTTTTAAATCCGTCAGATACGGAGTATGCCGCCGCACGCGTGCTGCTGAGACACGTCGAGACTTGATTAGTTATTTAAAAGAGACGAGGTAACTTAACGAACAAACATATATAGACTGCAAAAGTCTTAACTTTTATTTTTGCGATTAAAAAAAAAACTAATAAAAATATACTTTTGTCATTAACGCAACACAAATCAAAATATGTCAAACTCGATGTAAAATTATCACCAGGATAACAAACTTTACCAGCAAAGTTTCAGGTCGATAGTAACAGTAGGTACGTTAAAATCCAAGCTCCAGAACATTATTACATTTCCACAAATGAAACTAACAGGCGATAGCGACGCGGGAACAACTCACTGGAGGCGTGGAGGAGCGATTAACATGAAAATAATACTTCGTTAAGTATCCATATATTTTTGAAAGCTCCGTGGGAACGAGAGTGAAAGCTTGTAAGGTCATACAAAAAAAAACTAGCATAATACTTTTTTAAACGAACTTGATCGAATGAAGATGATACGAACGAGGGCACGGGCCAAAGCTAGTGCTTGCATACGTTGCAACATTGCCGGGCGCGGAGGGCGCGGGTGACACTGCACCGACTCGTACGATGCGAGTAAAACTTTATGGTCCGCACCAGTTTACCGCTCGAGCAGCACTTGAGAGCTCCACTTTGTTGCCAACTGTTATCATATCGGACTCTTCCATCACTTTGCTATTACATAATAAAAAAATATGTATATATATAACTCTTTAAAATTAGGGTCAAGATAGAATATAATTTTACTATTTCCGAGCAACTTTTCTGTTCACCATGCAACCGAGTACAACATTCCTGTCAAATCGTAAAGTAGTCATATAACGGTTATATCCTAGCCGTATAATGCTAACAGTAATTATGCATGTCGAGCAGTAATATAATCACGAGTGTACTGGAAGACGCAACTATCGAGTCTTCATTACGTGCGGTGATTGTGTGGCTTAGCAATTATGTCGCGTGAGTTTCTGTGGCGGCCATACATCTGCGCTACGGCCACAGAAAGACATTTGCAACGAAAATGAACTGGCTGGTTAAAAGTAACTAGCTGTTCGCTTATTATTTTTTTAATTTTAATTATTGATTTCCACGGAATGTGTTTTACGCTGCTCGTAAACATTGTTCGCCTGTTGGGCATCACATGCACGATTCCACGAACCCTCATCGAACTGTGCTGTAAAAAAAAACATCTTTAAAATACTAATGCGAAAAAGATTTTTCCAACGTGAATAAAAATTTGAATAGTGTAAATAGATAATGACTAGTCTGCGATATATTATATAAATAGCGATCGAACCCAACTTCACGATATCATTTGTAACAATTTGCGTAATTTATCGATAATGCATTGCTTTTTATCGATGGTTTTACGACTCTAGTGCGAATATTCGCTGCGACCTCCACAGGTTACACAGCAGTTAGTGCGGGGCGCGGGGCGGCCGGCGTGACGACGCCATATATTAAACATTCACTTTAATAAAGTTCACGGCGCGCCGGCGTCACTCGACATCGGCCCGCTGACACCCGGCGGCCGCCCGTCGCACGCGTGTCGTCGATATGTATTCATGATTTAAAATAAAAAAAATTGAACTCTATTGCTATCATCATAGTTTCATATCGAAAACAGCTGCAGCCGAAACATTCAATAGCAAGGCTCGGAGCTGCAGAACAATCTGGTTCCGCGTCGGCTTTCATACAACACTGAAACAAATCTTTATGTACACGTCTAGCTCGTGCGCGTAACTGGAACGCGAACAAGTAACATTTTAATAATAAATAAAAAACTTACACAGTGATGCCATGTTTTTTTGTAGCGATGATAGCTCAATGGTTAGAGCGGTCGGTTCACACGCCGGTCGGCTTGGGTTCAAACCCCAACAATGCGCTTGAGCTGCCCGTGAAGGAAAACGTGAGGAAACCATAATTCAAATTCAAATGTTAATTGGGTAGCCAGTTCCATTTCCACGGGCTAGGTTTGCTGTACCATCTTCTACCACACGGTTACTTAACATCAGGTGAGCTGTGATCAAACACCTAGCTTGTCAACAGTAAAAAAACCGGCCAAGACTCGCACACCGAGGGCTCCGTACAAACCTGTAGGTATATAAGTAAAAGTTATGGTTTTTTTTAATGGTAATTTATGCTTTTCTCAATTTTTCCTTTATCTGTGCTAAAAGTTGCTTCGTACCAAATTTCAAGATTCTGAGTTCACGGGAAGTAGTAGTGAGTACCCTGTAGGTTTTGATTCCCTTGCGAGTGTCGAAAATTTGCAGCATAAAAGGCTGTATCTTTTGATTGCGTTGGCTTAAAAGTTTGATTTTATCACAGCTCCAAGGGACAGTAGACTTGAGTATTTGATATGAATTTCAGCTTGATACCTCTACGCGTTCCTGACAAAAAGGGTTTTGACAGATAGACAGACGAACAACAAAGTGATCCTATAAGGGTTCCGTCTTTTCCTATTGAGGTACGGAACCCAAAAAAAAAAAACAGATCTGTCAAACTTATTTCTTGTAGTATTTCGAGTGAAACGTCGGTCTGATGTCGAGAGTGTGCAATGTGCACGGGCTTAACAACGGATCGCGTCATCGGGTGCCCTGATTGGGTTCTACTCAATACACCGAAATTAAAGGCCTTCTGTCCTATCGAGCTGCTTACGACTCTACACGGTCGGCACACGGCAGGTTTTTGGTTGCGAACGCCAGCAAATAATGCGTAAATGCAAACAAGGCTTTGGAAAAAAATAGCATCGAACTTTTGAATAATGGTGTCACCTCGGCAACACCACAGTGCCGCGCGACAGGGCCGCCGCAAACTCTTTACACTTTAAGAAAACAGATATTAAGGCCACCAAAATTTTGAGGCTTCAAAATTTTCAGCTGTATTCCCACAAATTACTAATGACTTTTCGTGCTAAATCATTTCTTACACCTGGCCTACAGTACTCCTGGGTGAAGGTCTCGACTAGTGCGATTATGATATTACATTTAAAAAACGGTTGCATTGTCGATAAGTAGATGAAGGCCTAGATCCATAACTCTGGCATTTTGTCATAAGTACCGCGTTTATTTGTATGTTTGTCAGATTGGATCCGCAATCCTGCAAAACATTAGCGCAGGACCGGGATAACTGACAATAGTGACATACAAGATGAGAGGCCTAATTACTAGAGGCCGATTACTGCCTGAAAAAATTATGGCCATAGTATTTTACTGTCTCTGAAAGCGATTACATTTACACCTGACTTTTCTATCTGTCGTAATTCAGTCGAAATTTAATTTTAGTAATTTTGCATCTAAGAAAATCAGTTTGTGAAAAACAGATTTTCCAGAACGTGCAACTTGTACTATTATATACAATCTTTGTACATTTTTATAAAAACAATTCAGTGGGTTCCGTTACCCGCAAGACATTTTCCCGTGTTAAATATTAACTGCATCGGCTGTTAGTTCTAAAGTATGATGGAAATAAATGTACATCGTTCGTAAAACCCGTGTTAGACACCAAAAAGCGTACTGGGGGCACCGCCTTAACACAGCAAACAAGTCTTAAACATCAAATGTCGGGTGCGAAGTACAGCAGCGATAAAACGCGACACATGCTCGCGATAACTTGATCTTTGCCGAAACATTAGAGGACTAGATTGAATTCAATCTTCGACGGGCGCTGAAGCATCAAGTTGACACCATTGGAAAATAATTTCAAGATTATATTGTGAAACATTTATCTGCAGGATCCAAAGTATTCTACGGTTGCTTATCACTAAAAAACACACTTTGTTCTAGCCTTGCATTTAAATGTGCGTCGCTTATTAACATCGCTGAAATACGTATCCAAGTCATTAAATACTGTAAATTGGATTAAATACCGTACATACTCGCGCACTGAAGCTTCGTGAAAGCTGAGCGACTAGTCGGCGGAGATCCCACGAGGCGAGCCTCACACATCGGTGTGATTTCACTTGAAATTTATTTTATTGCGGGCGGTGTTAGTGGCTTCAATTAAGAAAAAAAAAATTTGAATCCTAATCTTGACCTTCGATAAACGATTTATATAATTGAACCATTAAACGATTTACTATAAGCTGAAATTTAACTGTCTTTCTTTGTTTTTTTTAATTTATTTCCTCTGTATTATTACACCATCCAACTTGTTTTTAAATAAATTTAGTTACATGTGGCAAGCGAGACACACACAGCGAGAGGTTGATAAAGTTAACGTTTTTAATTGAGGTCTTTTTTCATGTGGCCGTTCGCCGCGAGAGAGTCTTTCTTCCTCTTGTCCCTGTACCATTTCGTTTATTCATTCCGCGCCGCTACAAAGGAGACATGTCCGCAAACATGCGGTGCGCTCTGTAAATATTCAGCACATAGCTCAGAAGAGGCGCCACAGAATACCCGCCAGTGCCCCGGACATGACTCACTGTATCAAAACTTTTTTCATACAATTTGGCGAATAATTCGGCAAACAAAACGGGCGAGCGGAATGAGCGTCGTAAACTCTGCAGGCCGAGCCGAGCAGAGGCGGTCAAGTCGTGGAACAAATTCGTTATATGGATGGATGTCGCTTTTGTTCGGTGAACGCGGCTGTGGCTCCGCCATCCTACACTACGGTCGAGTCGGTTGTATTGTACGGAGTCGGGTGAGGGGAGGTGAAGCGCGGGCGGCGGGGGTGGGGGCCGGTGGGAGCGCGGGATTTGAGGCGAGTGTAGAGAAATGAGCAGGATCGGGTACATGCATGTAGCTGGGTCATCGTGTCCGGCGGCCGAAGCGAGTGCGCATGAAACATTGCTTTTTCCAAACCCTCTAAATTTGTTCGTCATCGGTGTTATGGTGTTTCCATAAACATCAGGACTGCATTCGAGGAAAGTGATAATTCTTCAAAACTGGGTTCTGAACTTGCCGCAAGTGGCGCCCACTTTTGATTGCACTACGTTAGTATTACTTTTGACTTGAAACGTACTAAAAATGTACGTACATGCGCATGCCAAAGGGCGTGGGTTCAAACTCCAACAATGAGCTTGAGCTGCCGGTGAAGGAAAACATCGTAAGGAAACCATAGCGTGGTTGTAGGGTGCTTTCTGGTGCTCGGCTAGTTAGCTACCATCCTCAAGTTGAAAATCTGCCGCTAACATCTAACGGTGTGTTCAGGCAGCCTCACTTGAGAGCCAGTACTATTCCAGGCTTGGTGTGCTTTACCATCTTCGACCGCATCATCGCTTAACATCAGGTGAGCTGTGGTCAAACAGCTAGGCTGTCAAAAACAAAAAACTACTAACTATTCTGAAGACATTTATATAAAAAATGTCCAAATACATTTTTCTCATAACAACACTACTTAGAACAATTCTTCCGGACCATCAACACTATTTCGTAAGAATCTGAAATCTGCCCTATCGTCTTGTCAGAGGGTAATATGGCAACTTGCTGAATTTTTTTTGTCGAGTTTTGTTTGTTTTGAATGTATGAAAAATGGATCAGCGCCTCTGGTGGACGTAAACTGAAGCTAATGTAAAATGGCAGCCATTATTCACATATTCTAGTATCGAAAAATTGGACACGAATTGTTTCACAAATTGCCAAGCTGGACTGTCAGTGCGCGCGGCCCGCACCGTGAGAC
This sequence comes from Biston stratarius, assembly GCA_950106695.1. Lineage (NCBI taxonomy): Eukaryota > Metazoa > Arthropoda > Insecta > Lepidoptera > Geometridae > Biston > Biston stratarius. The sequence goes on along the minus strand of OX467114.1, from coordinate 13,018,145 downwards.
CAGGCCGGCGGTCGTTACTGCGGCCCTTTAGTTTGTAGCCTTGGATTTTGCGGCCTTCGCTGCGGCCCTGGAGCGTGCGGTCTGTACAACCCGACAAATTATAACAATTGCAGACTCCCGGGCTCTCGGCGCCTCTCAGTGCACAGCGGCCGCGGTATTGTAACAGATAAGATACATTTTGGGGATATCGAGGTGCTTTCAGCTACGTTGAGATTTAAGTCATGTGATGAAGCCGTATTTAATCATTAATGCTTCGAAAGTTTGCGGGAGTGAGCTATGTTGAGATAATTGTTTTTATGTTTATTACTTCGCACTAAAACGGGGACAATCTGGTGCCGTCGAGCGAGGGAATCGGTGTCCTCTAGGCGAGCGCGCACCGCCCTCGGTGAGGTCAAACGGTTCTGTTTAATTTGTTCGCCGTTAAATATAGAAAATAAAATGATATGAAATTTATATAAAACACAAGCTACTTTTTAACTGACTTAAAAAAAGGAGGAATTTCTCAACACGATTGTATTTTATTAATGATTTTTACCTCAGAACCCTGTTTATTATAAACTGTTATTATAAATGTTGTGTTATTTATAAACTGATTTAATTTTAGTTTGAAAGGTCCCATAGACATTTCTAGAAAATCGGTTAGTTGTTTGATTTTTAAACCAAACTGAATATCTAACAACTGGTCGTGTTTGGGCACAGGGACAGAGTTAGTTTTTTTTTTCATTGTAAATGTATACGTGTAACGGTCCTTGAAGTGTCCAACGTGGCTGAAACCGCGGGGCGTTGCTCGTCTTTCATAGTGTTGTTTATTGTGCCATAATAATGCATAAATTGTCTGTCATTGAATAAACAAGTCACGTCAAGGCAGTGTGTTGTAGGACGCCACGTAAAGGTTATAGGGTGAGGAGACCGGCCTTCGGTGATAGCATAAAAACTTTGAATTTAAATAGTTGAAAAGTCAAACCAAAAGCATTTCACTAGACGCAGACATCGAATAAAATCAAACCTATTTTACTCGGCGTTAATAAAAGAGCTTATAAACGTACAACCGACTTATTTAGAAATCTTTCTGGAGGAGCCACCGCCGGCGTTCCCGAGAAAATCTTGAACAAAAAATTAGTTCCTGCATTCTGGCGATTTGAAAGATAAAATTGTGCGCGTTTTACTTTATTCTAACAAAGTAAAAATACAAATGGGTCTGCAACGCGTCAGCAATTCATTTGCAAAGCAAATGGCGCGTGTGATGCGGTCGGAGCCATACGTTGCAACTCCACAGAAAGAGCAAAGTGCATGCTGGGCAAACTCGGCAATGTGACCGATCAGAGCTGATGTCACGAACAGAGAGTAAACTCGTGTCGTAAACTAATTCAAAGTCAAAAACGAAGTTATAACCAGTAACAAAAGAGGTAACGGGCAGCTGATAATTCCGACTTGAACTGTGATTTAAATTAGTGATCCAATGTAATATATTTTTAATAAATTAAAATCTGTTGCAGTTTAGTTTCGATGTAAAATTAAAATAAATCACAATATAAACTTTAAACGATTGTTTTACACACAGTCATCTAAACTAAATCTTGTCCCAAAAAGCCCCATCTAGTCCCAATCTAAACAAAGCTTGTACTATGAGAACCGGGTAACTAGTAGAATACTGTTTACTTTTTTTTTGTAAATACATACGGTACACGTAGACACAGAACAAACATCTATGTTCGTCACATACATATGTGTCCTGGTTGAGAATCGAACCTGCGTCCTAAGCTTAGGACATTGATTTCTTATGAAACCCTTAACCTCGGTCAATTTCGTTTGAAACTTGCTAAGAATATTTCGTTTCGCCATCTGCACGTAGTCCGTGAGTCCAGCGAGTGACCCGCGGAGCTACATAAATGTTTTTATTTTGATTGCAGCGACGGCGCGCGACTGTAAAGTGCTGCGAATTAAACAGCTAGGAACGGCCCTCGGCGGGATATAAATACGAGTAGTTCCCGACACGACGCCGGCGGCTCGCGGTGGGTGACGCGCCGGGTAACGGCTCCCTTTAACTGCCCAAAAAGAAAGGGATTCGCAATTGGACGCGTTTTTCTTTAATTTTTCTTTTCGCTTAATCTTTCTACCCCGCTTGGAAGGATATTGTTTTAAGGTGTATGCGAGTATATCAGTAGTGTGCATGTTTGTACATGAGAGCGCGTAGGGTTTAACATATTTAAAATATAAGTTGTATTTGTTTGAATGTATTAAAGTTTATATTAGACATTCAATAATACAGTGTTCTCCAAAATGAAAAGTAAGTTACCCAGTGTGAGTTGGACTCGCGCGGAATAATGCAATCGAGCGCGACAGGCTCTGTGTTCTCAAAACAGGTCAACCGAATTAACCAGTTTTGACACATTTTATTGTCATCTGCATAAATAATAACATCAATTTTGATGAAATACTCGTTATTTTTCTGCAAAATACGATGATGTCTGGTTTAAGAGTAACTTTTTTAAGTTTTTGAACATGACAAGGTAAATCAGACTAACCCAATACAAACCAACTGAGACGTGAAAGATAGTTTAAAGTCCGCAAAGGCCCGTCCCTCGGTGAAAGTACAAACCGGTGTTCGAAGGCCTAAAGACTGTTGTCCCACAACAAACAATGAAGCCCCGGATCGGTCTCCGCTGGAGTGAGCACAGGAGAGGAGCCTAGACGTTTCAAAGGTTACCTAAACAATGCTAACAGTATTTTTTTTTATCTATAAGTAATGAGATGAACAAGACCCTCTCCTGATGGTAAGAGATAATGCATGTCCATGACCATTGCAGCGATACATAGAACTTTGAGTAGCAAAACAAATACCGGGGCATCGCTACTTTAGCGCACGTTACTTTGAAACATTCGATGGTTAGTCTCGACAGCCCTGTGATTTCGCTAGCTGCAGTACCCTTCAAACTGGAACACAGTAATGTATACCATTTGTATACAAATAGTAATAGTAGTAGTGTACAGCTTGTGATATAAAATACTTCAGTGCAGAGCTCGTGGCGCCCGCGCCGGTTCGTATCACGGAAGTTAAATTTGAAATTGGGCATCAAAGCGTTTTGTTTTAGTTATTTAAGAGGAAACAAGCCGTCATTTTCTTCATACAAACGTGTTCCCCATTTTCCTTCCAGGATTTTAATACTAGAGCAATATTTTTTAGATAGGAAGTAGATACTTGCTAGTTTCATGCCCTTCTATTTGATTTTTTGATATATGTTTTTTTTATAAGAGCTAGGAATCTTCAAAAATCTTAAAATTTACCTAGTTTCAACGCTGTGTTTCAACGTCCAAATTCCCAATCTCATAGACATAATCTTAAAAAAATAAAACGCACAGGCAAAGAACACATCCTTCTTATTTACTTGTTAAAAGAAATACTAAAATCGGTCTAAATTTGGAGGAGGAAACAGAGGAATACAAAACTTCGATTTTGCTCATTTTATTTCGGGTTAATGAGCCCGAGGTGCAGTTGTCCCTTTCGCTAAGTATGTACGCGGGTGCTGCGTGCGGCGCGACAGAAATAGCTTGGTGAAATTCCTAATTTTAAAATGTCTCTGTTGACTGCTTTCCTCTGCGAACACGATATCTCTCTGTTTTGCGGTAGTCGGGTGAAAATAGCTGTTACTGAAATTATACGTATGCCCTTTGTACCGCGGACGGTAATGAGTACCTACGTCTCCGGTCAGGTTCGTCGGCGGCCAGTAACGCGGGAACGAGCCTCCGCGTCTCGGATAACATAAACACGGCGCCGATAACCGATGCAATGGCCTAACTCGCTTAATTTACTGCTATAATTATGCCACCTAACACACAGCGTCGCCGCCTAACCGGCCGCACACGAAACTCTACTTTCACCCGAGCTCACAAGGTCGGGCTTACTTTGAACGCGTTCACCTTTGATAGTGTTCATTATCACCGTTAACCAGTCCACGGTCGTACACGATATCAGTCGGAATTAAACTTTATGCGCGTGTAGTTAGAGCTCGTTTTCGAGGCTCGCGGCGTGGCAGTGCCCAGTGGGCCCATAATGTGTAAGTACTGGACCTTAGTAATTTACCTAAGTAAGGAAGTTTTTGTCATGACGGACGGATCGTTTATTTTTAGGGTAGGTCGGTTATTTCCGAAATGGAGAGGTTTATTGTAGCACTGACGAGAGCCCTGAAAAATGGTGCGACGCCCGAGCGAGAAATGGAGACGGATTTTTTTTATCAAGTGGGCAGATAAGAGGGAAATTCGCTTGTGTTTCAATGAACTTCTTTTCAACAAAATTCGTAGAGTTCACGAAGTTACGTGATACTATTTTGGCCGGAAAAAGGTTATTTTTTCAAAAATGATGGGTTCAAACCCTCAATAATATTTATCTTTGTCTAATACTTTAAGGCAAAAGTGTAATTATCAGCTTGCGTGTCTTTAACACGCAGCAACATCACAACAGGGTGGCGCGGCCTCAGGCGCAGGTCACGGTTCAGAACGACTCACGGGCTACATTTCCGCATCATCACGTCATTACTACGAGAGCAATGCCACTGGACATCGGTACGAAGCGTCTTACCATCAAGCGAGCGGACGCCTCGTTTTACTCTCTTTCTATTCATAAAAAAAATATCAATGTCAAATTTTTTATTGTCTTAAACTTGATTATTTGCGAGGTAACAAAAAAAATCTTAACGATTCTTTACCTGAACATAACTGGGGGGGCTGTAGTCTGTAAATATTAATCTGTTCACAAATTACCGACTTACTTCGAAACAATAAATTAAATAACTTGTAAAATAATACCTTTACTGAGGCATGCGAAAACAAAAGACAAAAAGTTTATGAGCCGCCTTGAATGGAGCCGCGCGGCGCGGCCTCGCTCTTTGTATCGCCTGATAAACATGGTTTTTATTGTAATTACACAATGTTTACACTAGAAACGCTAAAAAAACATCGCTTCAAAAGGAATGGAACGAGCCGCTGCCACCGCCGCCGCCGCCGCCTGCTTCCTGACAGATTTTATCGGAATCTTTTCAAGGTCAGAGTGTATAGGTATCTTCTAAGTCTGCTCCTTGTATTCTTGGCCACATCATCGCTTACCATCAGACGAGTTGGCGGCCAACCTTCCGAACCAGAAGCAGCTAGCATCTATTATTCTAAAGAACTCTCAGACGTGTAGGTTTCTTCGCGATGATGATTTCCTTCACCGTTTGAAGTTCACGTCAACACACACTTAACTTAGAAAAGGCAAAGGTGCGCGCCGTAGGATTCGAATCCAAAACCTCCAGATTGGAAGACATTCGGTCTTCCGACTAGGCTGGCGAAACTTGGCGGAACGTGGACTTAAACGTGTTAAAAAAGTGCTCCATGGTAGACCTCTTCGCTTAATATGACACAAGCAGGCGATCAGACGCGAGCCTGTCGCAATAAAACATATAATTAAATGCACTGGCACTGAGTAACATAGATAAAGTAACTTAAAGTCCAGAATAACACTGAAGCGAAATTGTATTACAAGAAAAACTATTATTTAGTGTCCGAGTTCGAAATGACAGCCACAACTCAGGGCCACCCCCGCCCCCGCCCCGTGCCCCGTGCCCCGCGCCCCGCGCCCGCGGAGAGGGGCAATCAATCTGGAGCCGATACCGGCCCCTTTCTTATCACACCGAGTACGTGCGAATATATCGTCTCGCTACGGCACCGCTACGCCGTAGACGGTCTACATCATTGCTACGAAATATCTGTGTTTGTGGAAATATCTAGACTGACAGAAAACGGGGCGCCCTGCTCGGCGAGTGTCGCACAGTGGGCTCGGGAAGGGTGGACTGAGCATTCGATACGTATTACCCACCAGACGTAATGACCGGTGTACGTTTGTGTAAAAAATTAAAGCGTCATTCAATATAATAGGTTAATATACTAATTAGCTACTGTTTGGTTGATGAGAAAAACTATTGTATTTTTGTACAGTACTAGCTCGTCCCGGCACCAGCGCGGCAGCGCTCGCCTTCGCCCCCGCAAATATATATATATACATTTATAAAGTATACATTTAGTACTATAATTATTATTATCGTGCCACAAAAGTTGTTAAAGAAATCAAAAAACAGACTTGAAGTATTCGTGCTACTAAATTTGGTACAAAAAATCGTTGCACCCACTATTAATACTACTTTTAGATTTTAGTAACTGAGTTAAAAAATATTTTTTACAGAAATTTCCCGGAAAATGTTCACTGTTGATACAAAAGCTTACTGCGTATTTTTTTTATTTTACTTTATATTTATTTGTATTTAATTTTGTACATTCTATATAACATGATATATTCTTGTCTACCTGGTATTATTAAATATGGTAATAATATATTTGTGTACATTATTATTTTTAAATATCAATGTATTTACAAAAAAACGTACATATTTATGTTTTATATCAGTCGTCCGCTTTTCCTAGTATAAGCTTTGCTTAGATTGAGACTAGAGGGCACTGTGTCAAATTTCCTCTGATAATAATGAGTCGACCATGGTCACCCATCCAGCCGTCGTGTCGGGCCGGCCGCCGCGCGGTCTTCTGAGCTGTTTAACATTTATGATTTGATGAGTTACGAGTCGAAGCCGTATATTTCCACGAGTCAAAGAAAACTTTTCCGTGAGCTAATCTGTACTCGCCTGTAGATTCCGAGCTCACCAGTGATTCTAGCAATAAAAGCAGTTTCTCTTAACAAAATCGGAGCGCGTACCACCGACTCGGACCAAATGAGATTAGCCTGTAGTTCCCCCGCCCCCGCTCTGCCCCGAGGGTGGGGCGAAGGGGGCAGTTTTATTGGACATGAAATGAAATCAGGGCGCGGTGGCGGTGGAAGCCGCCGCGAATATTCTTAGCTAACGAAGCGGCTGATGCACCCGCGCCGGCCGCGCCGGCCGCGACTCCCTGCGGGCGGGGAACCGGAGACAACGGCAGCGGCTCTTGTATCACCTTTACTGTATGCAAGGGATGATAAACAAATTCCAGTTACAGTATATTTTAAACAAATCGCAAATAAAGTTATTCTCGCACTGAATTTTTGCAACAATTCTACGCAAGTATTTGCGCATAAGTTTTTTTTTTACACTTCAATTATAGAGCTAATTATTATTTTAACTTAGATTTTATGTACTTCTCCAGAACCAGTACTGCTTCACGTAACCGTGTTGTTTACACATATTTAGGGATGTAGCTCGGAGCTAAACTTAAATATTACTACTTCCGTTACTCAATATGGCCGTATTGGCCGTATCCTGTTTTGATTAACATAATTTAATATATTAGGGTAAGATAGTTTGACAACTTTAGTGTAATTTGTAATAATATAGCTCACTAGCTACGTCACGTGGTATCACCCGCGTTTTTGGGACGAGGCCTGTGTGTAAGCTATTTCCGTTTCATATTTATCCAAATCGATCGAGCCGTTACAACGTCAAAAAGGACCAAACGAATACTCACAAATTTTCACTTTTATAATATTAGTAAGATGCTTTACGCTGATTAGCTCTTCATGAAGACCGCCCGGGTCAGGGATGATATGAAACATGCGCCAGCACTGGTACAACCCTCTCACACTCGGAGATATTCATCGTTACCGTCGGGACAGTGAAGCATCAGAGCATAGGCTCTCAGACTGCACGAGTGGTAACTCATCCGCTATCTACCACCGCCAGCGCCGGAGCTCACGAAGTAGTCGACAAGTGGTCCAGACAATCACTCAGCATTAAACTCCAAAGTTGCTCAATTAGACCGCGCGCGAGCGCACCTCCGCTCAAATTATATCGAAATGTATGTAAATTGCAGTTAAGGCGCGTCAATTTTGAAACATTGCAAACAGCCCGACGGCTGGAGCCGCGACATCCCCCCCCCCGGCCCCCCCCTCTCCTGCGCCCCCTCCGGCCCGTCCGCCGCTGAAAAGTGCAAGAGTTTAATTAAGAAGGACGGGTCGGAATAAGTTACGACCACAACTTAATGTGCTCGCTGCTGATTTGCATCTGCAGCGTCATCTCCGCCGCCTCAGCCGCGTTGCTACGTCTTCCTACTTTATGGGCACACTGGCGCCACCCTACGGCTTCTCCTGCTATGTCCGAATAATTGTAAAGTTTATATCGTTAGTCACCACAGTGACGAGGATTTCATGTAATTCGAATACAAATTTAAATATTAGTCCCGGCGCGGGCGGCGGATGTCCTGAGATCAAATTAAAAAAGTTGAATTTAAATTCTTCTACAGGTGCAGGGTTGTTTTTCTCTTAGAGTTTAATAAATAAATAAAATTTCTTTTTTGAAATAAAACCGACATTTGCAATGAGTTTGTAAATGTCGGTTGTTTATCTCACAATCAAAAGTCAAATAGCTAATTTTGTTGAAAATCATTATTTAATACAAATATAAATGCATCTATGTTTTCTATAATTCGTGCAGCGATGCTGTGGAGTTTATTTCGTTACTCAATGTTCTGCGTAACGCTGCAATGGTCAAACATCGTCTCTTACCATCAGGAAAGCATCTCGTTCGTCTTTTTATATTATAAAATAAATAAAAAAGCATAGTTTTATTTTATTTTGTACATTAAAAATAAGTACATTTTTCCTTATAAGTTGCTTCCTTAAATAGCATAAAATAAAGGCCTGTCCGCGTCTGCCTGCTCCTCCTGCGGCGCCACGGGAGCCACGCGGCGGAGGTTGACACGGTTTTTGCTGACATTTAGATGTTTGTTTACGGAAGGTTTATTTACACAAATTATTCTAGCTCAACTTTTGTAAATGTAGAGACATTCTCTGTTTTGTAATTAAGTCGCCAAACTGCACCTGAGCGGAGGCTCGGCCAGGGTCGGGTCGATACATGAGTATAAATTAAATTAAAAATTAAAAATCGGTTAGCTAGACGAACAAGACACTTTCTTGATGGTAAGAGATAACGCATGTCCATTACTATTGCAGCGATACACAGAACTTTGATTAACAAAAAAAAGTCCAGGGCATCGACGCTTTGGCGTTACTTTGAGAATTTTGTTGGTTATTCTCAACAGCCCTGTTATGTCGCCACAGTACCCTTGATGTTGGCACACTACTGCTTAGCGGCGGAATATCTGATACTAAGGTGGCGCCGACCTAGACGGGTTCCCGGAGGTCTACTACCAAGTGAAGTAGTTAATTAGTACACACATTTAGGTGTATATCTAGTGTGTGCAGGTAACACAATCGCAAAGCCGTCCAGTGGCCAGCGCGCCGTGCTACGGCTCATTATTCAACATATTTCGCGCGACATAAACGCCATTGTTTAATTTGTAACGATGTAATTAAAACTTACCCTCGTGTGTAAGCTTAAATCCGCGGCGGCCGGCTCCGGGCTCCGGGCTCCGGGCGCCGACTACGAGTAATCGAAGTTTTACATTTCTCAAAGAGCTAGTTTAGGTCTAACATTTTGAATGTGTCGACTGGAATATCGAATATCAAAAATAAAAGTTTAATTAACGAGCGCTGGGGGCTGTGCGCAATGCGAGGAAGCACGCAGCTTGTTTCGCAGTCTTCATTATTATTATTTTGGATCGTTTTAGAGGTTCATCGTTTATGGTTTACAGACTTGATGTTTGACCACAGCTCACCTGATATTAAGTGACAATGTAGTCGAAGATGGTAAACGCCTAGCCTGGAATGGAACTGACTCTTAAGTGAGGCTTCCAGAACACACCGTTAGATGCTTGGCGGCAGATCTTCAACTTGAGGGTGGTAGCTAGCCAGCCGAGTACTAGAAAGTACCCTACCACCACGCTATGGTTTTCTCACGATGTTATCCTTCACCGGCAGCTCAGGCTCACGCTCTTCGGGGTGTGAACCGACTACCTTAACCACTGAGCTATATTTAGCTATCCTAACGGTTATCGTTGCGGAATGACTTGCAAGTCGGTGGTCACGTGATACGAAACATTATCTATAAAAGTATTAAAATTTCAAATTCTGACCACAGAACTGTTATTGAACCTAATTACAAAATCTAATATTTGAAGACTTGTACCCAGAGTCAGATGTGATCAGAAACAAAGCGGCGGTTCGCTGGATATACGGAGTCCTCAATAACTAAAGTTACAAGAATTTAAATGTTTAAAACGTCGCAAAAAGATAATTAATCTAAAATTAAATTTCGCCTCACGTTACCAGAAACATAAGGTCGATAATTTTATAAATACCCAAAGACCTGGAAGGGCCCGCGCGCGCCCCGCCCCGCGCCCGCCCCGGTCCGCGCGCGCCCCGGCCCGCGCCCGCCCCGGTCCGCGCCCGCCCCGGCCCGCGCCCGCCCCGGTTCGCGCCGAGTGCGCGGTAATGTGATTACGCTCGCGAGCATCTCGACGGATGAGTATTATTACGCGATATTTAATATCGCGCGATTATTGGGCCGCGAGTTAATGAGATCATTATAACTGCCTGTGTTCTACGGAGCTACTCATTTTCTGTTTTCTCAGACTAAACTATCTGATGTAGTTTTTAAACTTTCGCGCCTTGAACACAATTATATGTATTTGTCAGACTACCCAACTTTCAGATTATTACTATTTTTTTTTTCGACTTAAATTTAATATGAAAATAAAAAATGGAAATATCTTAACTGACCACATCTTTGCTAAGAAAAGACAACACGTATTGGTTGCCTTCCCAGGGCAGCGGTACGGTGCACACTGCACAGCCTGTTCCCCGAGTACGGTGAGCTCGCGGCGCTGGGTGCCTCGTTGTAGTACTAACTGGCGAGGGTTTTGTTCGATGTTGATCTGAATCCGCTCAACAGTTTTGACTGAGTAATTGACAAACCGACATCAAAACTTCAATGTAGCGTTAGATCTCAATATTACTTCATCCGACGAGTACTGAGACCCGGCGCCGCGTTACGAGAAGCCCGCGGAGCCGAGGGGGCCTGAGACGTCGTGAGTGCGTTAATAGAGAGTAAAGTGATACACACGACTCCATGAACTAAAACAAATTTCTGGTAGAAAGGAAGTCGAGCCTCAGAGCCGTCAAGTAGAAATCCTCCCTGAAATCCCAGACTTCTCAAAAGCTGACGCAAACTTTGTACAACTATGTATAACTGTCCTGGGACTTTTCACACAGCGCCATCTAGCTCCAAACTAAACAAAGCTTTTACAATGGGAACCAGGAATACTTATATAAGTACTTTTTTTGTAAATACATACTAATAACACATACAGAACACCCGGACTAGCCCGAGACCGACCCAGAACAACCCGTCGACACGGAACAAATACATTTAATCAGATAGATTCAAAATGAAACGGTATTCACAATTGTGTTAAATATGGGCTAGTTCAAATCGTCAACAAGTCGGATACCGAATCAGTTAAACGTTTAAACGTATTTAGTATTTAAAATTCTGTTGAATATTGAAGTCCCCGAGCGGGAACAGCCGCGGGTACATTATCAGCGCTCCGCCAGAATGGCCGCTCAGGTGAGTGCGCGCGGGCGGCACGTCTCCGCAAATTGATTGCGAGCGGCTGCGATATTGAATTCCGCCGAGATGGAATCTGTATCAAATCAAGCCGAATTATCGAGTGTTCGCGGCCGCGAGCGCTCACGTCACCGCGTTTCATCTATGCTCGTGGCGTCCTTGGTTACAGGCAGGTACGCGCGGGTCCGACTCGCACACCGACGGCTCCTCATCGCCTCGTACGAACTAAATGTTGCCCTGTAGAAATCAGAAACCGGCACTTGAAGCTTGCTGAACTATTGTAAGAACTTCAAGCTAGGTTGAATTGTTTACATCCAAATTTTTTGAGATCCGTAACCGAAGTGTGTCCAACGGGGCCCTATTACTGAGCGTATCGTGCCCGTCTGTCCGACCCATATTGGCCTCACCTGACTCTCGAAACGTAATCGGTATCTCAGCCGGTTGAAATTTTTCACAGGATGTGCAAGACTGGTTCGTTTTGGTTATCTGACGACTAGAAACAAAAATGGCCCTAACCTAGGCTGCTCTCTGCGGCGCAACAAGCACTTCCACGGTCTGATCACGGTGCGATTTTCTGGAATTGCTCGAAACTCATCGAAGTAAATAGATTTATTATTTCAGTACGCTCTTTAAAATAATTTTATGCTTACCTAAATCCTTGACTAAATAAAGTTTTGGTGTGATACTGACTTGCTCTTAATTGTTTTTAAAGTGAAAACTTCTTCGACCACGGTGAGTGATTTTTGAATAGATAAATCTTATGGGTTAGCGTCACCGACATGCTAATGTGACGTGTTTTAAGTTACCTATATAGTAAGTCAGTTTATGCAGGACATCATTGATGACTGATGACAGCCCTGTTGGTTCATTGGGAGTATGTCTGCCTGAGCTGTAGGGCGTGGGTTCGATTCCCGCCAAGGACAAATGTTTGTTTGGTATAAACGAATGTTTGTTCTATGTCTGGGTGTTCTGTATGTATTATAAGTATGTATTTACAAAAAAAAAAAGTATTTATGTATCCTATCAGTTATTTGACTTCCATCACACAAGCTCTGCTTAGTTTGGGGTCAGATGGCGCCGTGTGTAATGTGTCCTACAATACAATACAATATATTAGACTGCTTTTTTTTTTTGCACTTTACTCCGCGTTAAATGATTGCATCTATTTAGCTCTGCCCAAATACACGTGTAGTACTGGTAAGGTCACCTGACATATTTAAACAACAATCGAAGTGTTCGCCTCGAGCCAGCACGGCCACTATACATACACACATTCCGCGCGGAGCGGGCGCCGCGCTGGTTCGCTGGCGGAGCCGTCCTGCCGCCCTCATAACGCGCGCAGTTAACAATATACTGAATACAAAGTCTATACTCTGTCATAAAATATTGGCAAGCGCAGTGAAGCGCGTCTTCGGCAATATAGTATTTATGTTTATGAGCATTAGGGGCGGTTTCGTTCAGCAGTTGGCGGCGCGCCGAGCGTGCCGTGCCCGCCGCTACCACAGCATCGCTTCTCGTAATTCGCTCGCTTTATGAATACACGCTGACATGGTTTTGGAACTCACTCGTCGTTCTTGACACACTTACTCGATTACCTGCTCGAGTATACTTCCGCAGTTCGCGTTCACTGGCTTCATGGCAGGGTACTGTCATTTTAGCTATTCCTACGACGTTCTCGTATTTATAGCTCGGCGACAAGTAGCAGTTTATTTCCTTGCAAACGCAACTCGTATACGTGATCGGCCATAATTATTGAGCCAATCAGAACGTTTTTCGAGTTATTCAGCCAATTATATTATATACACTTGACGGGTAAATTTAAGACGAATATGGATATGTCTGGACATTCTGCATTAAATCTGCTGTTAGAACGGTAGTATAAAATGTATGAACGTTAATTACTGATTTGATTAACGTTTATAAAATGGGAGAGCTAGAGTTCGATCGTCGAGGGTCTCTATGTGAGGAGAAGATCCAATATTTGTGATCTTATAACATCATTGCTGTGACCTGCTTACAACATGCGAGAATACCCAGATAGTCTATAGCTGCCTCCATTACAATTTCATTGTTTTTATATTAAATTTTTATTTTCTTAGAGCTTGCTGTTATATTATTTTCAAAGTGTATGTTTCTACACTTAAAGGAAAAAATATATAAATTAAATTAAAAAAAAAAATATATGAAAAAGAAAGATTTATTTTAAAACTAGACACTTCAATATAAGCCCCATCATATATCCCCCACACCAGTCGGTAAGCTTTCTGTCTGACGGTCTCGGACAGCTCCTTTCGTGCCCCGGCATCGCTGCGAGACACGCGCTCCAGAGAAAGTAATTCCGACAAATACATACTATCTATGTCATATTTTACTTGGCCTGACGTGTTCTTTAATTAATGTTTTATAGTTTGAGTTTGACATTTGTTTATTTTTTTATATTTATTGACATGTACCAAATTTTTCAAATTTCCCCTTTTTCGTGTGCTATAAATAATAATGTATATATTTATTTATTTTTAGCGCGTGATTCTGGAAAAATCTGGTACGACAATATTGTTTAATCATAAATATTGGAATAGTTGTGATGTTACAAGTTAGTGTATTTCAATCATAAAATGGCTCGAAACTTATGTAAATACACAGTAAACCACTCAAATCATAAAAGTGATCGAGTGCTCGGTTACCTCACGTGGCAGCGGTGTGCTGCGAGACCCGACGGCGTGGGCTCGATTCCCACTTAAAACAATCATCGTTGTGCCGCATAAAATTGTGTTCTGTGTGTGGTGCGCTGTATGTTACAAGTATTATAACAACTATCTGGTTCCCGTAGTACAAGTTTTGCTTAGTTTGTCGCTCCGATATTTATTATATTTAACTTTTACCATCCATAGTCAAATGATTGAAAACTTGCGCGGCTCCACCCGCTTTTAAAATAGCCCCTGCCTATTATGTGGACTACTTTATGCCGGGTGTGAGCGTATGAATTACAAACTTCGTCACAGCGTGAACAAGTCCTCGACTTGCACGTGTCCCCTGACTTACAAATATATACGAGCACAATAATATTAGGAGATAAGTACTTGCAATTGAAGGAGAGATATCCTGGTTCTATGATAAACAGCACTTTACCGATCTCCGACGCAAATGGGCTCGCCAAAGCAGTTAACGGGCTTCAAAGCAGCTCCAGCCGCTGCTGCCGGGGCGAGTGTGGCCCTGTACACCGATTGATGTCAGTACGCCGGGAACGGATTTGTTCTACAGACAGGGCGAGATGTCGACAGCCTTATCGAACCGGCAACAAGCACAGGCAGTGCATTCGATGCCCCTCATCGAGTAGTACCTACAACTACAATTGTACTACTACTATTATACGAATTTATTTACAATTTTTTTTTTAAGTATTCTGTCAGTTCTCTGATTTCCATAGAACGAGCTTTGCTTAGTTTGGCGTTAGATGGCGCTGTGTGTAATGTCCAATAATTAAGGTTAGGAGGTTCCGAAAGTCGGCTAGATTGTAAACTTCAGAAAATAACACTTTGTTTTCAACAAACTTTTACGCTTCTTAGAAAAGTTTTATTTTTCTTCTACGAGTCTGGGCGGCTTGGGCGCCGTGCTGGCGCTCAAACGTTTCTGTATTTCACACTTTTCTAATCCGGAAAAACTGAAAGAAAAAAGAAAAAACTGAAGAAAAATTCTGAAAGTTCCTGGACAGGATTAGGCAACCTTCATTGTTCCGGTACTACTGACTGCTATTGAATACACTGCGCCTTAATTCGGGACCCGACCTCGGTCTATTAATTCTACAGCGGTCGAGGACAGCGCAGGCGCTTATGAACTTTATGTTGGCGCACTACGGTTCTAAGTTATTTGAAAACCATTAAAGTCTTTGAAGATCGTTCACACTTAACACACATTTATCAATAATTTCTCGCTACGACGTAGAGAAAATAATTACGCTACATTAAGGCGATGCTCGAGAGCAATTTGATTTTAAACGGCTAAAACTCAATGCCACGGTCGACTACGCTCTCTCCGCCGCGGCGACTATAAATAACTGCAAACTAAAACGATTTAAGGCTCGTACAGAAACCATTTGCATGGATTTAAAAGCGAATACGTGTCGCTACAGTATTTCATTGGGACTAATCTGGGCGGCAGCGAACCCAATGGGCCGAACACTTTTTACCCGTTCCGCTCGACCCGCCCCCGGGCTATGCACTAGCTCGAACCTGTCGTAAGGTGTGACTCGGGAAACTGCACAGGGTCATAAGATTGCACAGCCAGAAGAGGGTCAATGTACTCATTACGAACAACTTTTATTAATTAATTTAATAATTTTTAATTTAATATTCTAAATAAGTTCGCGTTTGAGCTCACCCTGTCTAATGTATAACAGTAGTGTGGCTAAGATGCAGCATGCTTGCCTAAAAGAAACCTCTTTACTCTAGATTTGAAGACTACGGCTCCCAAGTATGATGTAGTTGAAGATGGCAAGCCTACAAAAGTGAGCTTCCTAGAATACCGGCTGGCCCCCCGGAATGTTTCTCCACGGGAACCTTAACAAACTGTGAACAGTTGAACACTCAGCTACGTGACGGCAGTGCTTCCGGCATATTTACGTATTAAAGTAAAAATACATCAATGACCTAAACAAACAACAAACACTTTTTAATATCGTTACAGTGATTTCGATCTGGTCATTGATCTAATGAGCCGAAGCCGTACCAATTATAATCGGAGTCAGTAGGAGTCCCCCCACAACTCCCCCAGCAATCCAATCACGCGCTCGCGGGATTCTCTATCTGCGGGCACATTACCTATACATGCGGCTGTATCTAAATGAAAACGGATTGATTTGTTTTTTTATGTCTTCTAAAGAGGGAAGCCTCGCCCATTAAGCTAATTAAGGCCTTTATGACGTTTGTTTGTGTTTGTACCATTGTCGGTCGGCGGCGGCGCGCGCGGCGAACGCCGTCTATACGTTATATTGTCTATCAACAAAATATTAAGTACACTTTTGTGATTACAAAAATAATACCTAATAAATAGTAATAATAAATAAGTTAAGATTTAGTTTTAGTTGCCAAGATACGAAAACGTTCATGCTTTTCTTACATTTTCTACTATTTATGTCAGTTGGATTCAGTCCTAGTCACACAAAGCAAGTCAAGATCGAGGCCAGTCCGAGCCTTGACAAAGTATGCCTGCTTCACTAGATGTTTTTACGGAGTTTGGAAAATAACACAAAAAAAGGTTTTTCACATTATACCACATTCGTACGTCTCATTAATGTTACATTTAAAAAAAAAACATTACCATGCACGTGTTTCGGCACTCTAAGGTTAACTTCACTATTTCTAAACATCTTGAACAATCAAAAGAATCAAAATCCTTAGTTTTGACAAAATAGTATAATTGTTAGGGACCTGGCCAAACGTTCAAAGGTTTTCCGCCTCTGATGGACTTTTAGATAAGGTTATTGATTTTAAAAATGTGTAAACAGTGGGAAATATTAATCGTAAGAATCTTTAAGTTATTTTTTTGTCCATAAAATGACAGGTAGTTAAACAAAAAATTTGGTATATTTCATACAGCACCCGGCTCTAGACTAGATAGGTTACTAGCATAGATCAAAGATCGCTCGATCAGTGACTACAGCTGAGTGCGACACCTCTCCAATATAGCGGCGCCGCTCCGCCTCCACTTTGACACTCCGTTCAACATTACGCGATACTCGCTGTAAGATGGGACTAATCATAAATCTCATGGCGATGAATCGTTTGAATACTAAGGTTTGGTCGCCGTAGTAAAGTCGTATTTTATACACGCGACTCTACTTTTCTATGAAAACAAGAAAGGAAACTAGATCCCGCCGCCGGCGCCGTCTCGCGCCGCACCACGCACTCGCGCGTGACGTATGCATCCAAAAATGATGAAGTGCACATTTAGGTTTTAAGTCTGCGAGGTTACTCTAAAATTAGTAGCACTCTGATGGCATTCTTTTGGCATTACCTGTGCGTGGATACACAACGAATAGAAGACACCGTAGATCAGATGAACTCACGCGATACATACACTCGTAATTGATTGAATCGGGCGTCACTTTGCGGAAGTCCATTTTGAGTGTTATAGGTATATATTTAGTTTATTTCCGCCTAACCGTAACAATAAGTGGGGATTTAAATTAAAAAAAACTTGACAATAATTAAAAAACTTATCTTACTCAACTTAACTTATGTTTTAAATTATTGTCAAGTTTTTTAAAATGTAAATCCTAATTTCTGTTGTAGCTGGAACGACTGTTAAGAGGAAATAAACTAAATATATATCTAGAACACTCACATAGACTTGTGTGAAATGTTAAAAATTCATGTATGTACCTCAGTTTTTACACTAAAATCCAATTCTTCATAAAAAAAGAAGTAAAGTCCATAGCAAGCTTGTGCGTCTTAAGTACGAGTATACCATTTCTCCTGAACGCTTTCGTCTGTTTTTGATGTGAGCGGTATCGTTGGAAACCCTGCGTCATACAGAATCACGGACTAGCCCAGTTCAAAAACGGTCACCGTTAGGTTGATTTGCGCGAGTAGTTCCGCGACCGAGCGCCGACCGAGCGACGCACTCACGGCGAGCTAACGTAGAAGACACGTACTCCCATCCGCAGGCACTACTGCAATAAGTTTCCGTGATCGAAGTGCTTTAAAGAGTTTGTTAACAAATATAGATGAATCTGAGATAAGTAGTATGCGTTAATCTAGGGCCTAGATTAACGCATACTACTTATTCCGAAAAACGCAGTGAAACCACGGAGTGCAGTTATGTTACATTTAATCATTGCGTCTGCATGGCTTGCTTAAATAAAATTAATTAGACAAACGCGGCGCTCTCCTGATGGTAAGAGAAAACGCATATCCATGACCATTGCAGCGGTACTCAGAACTTTGAGTAACTTCGAGCAGCAAATCCCTTGGATTTGCTGCTTCGGCGTTCATTAGTTGGAGCCATGCGGTGGTGAATATTGACAGCTTTGATTTAATATATTTTTTTCTATTTGAAAGGTGGCTTGATAGGATTTATTGCCAAGTTCCAAGCAAGAAAAGAAAAAAAGTTTAAGAAAATCTGTTCAGACGTATAAAGATTGTCAACTTTTTCCTAGTTTTTGAAGTGAAAACTTCTTTAGCCGCGTTGAGCAATTTTTTTGATAGGAGCGAAACTTGTGGGTTCGCTTCACCGACATGCTAATGTGACTCGTTTTAAGTTTTCACTTTTGTTGGCATAGAACGTGGCTGCATTTTTTTAATTTTAAATTTATTCTCTTTTAAATTATTTTTTAATTTTAGATTCGGTTAAACGCGCCAATCGCCTCATAAATCATCTAGGCTCGCCATGTCTCTACTACTGTCGAACTGTAGCTTCTATTTGTATGTTCTACAACAACCATCAAACGCTGTTAAGGGGCCGCGGGAGGCGGATCGACGCGGACATGAGGGCTGCCCACTCTGCCGACAGCGACTTATACGCAACCACTCCCTCAGAGCCGCTCCGGTAATGTGCGGCAGCAAACAAAGTGAGCGATCGAGTGTTTGTCGTCCGCACGCCCGCAAGTAAGTGCCATGCAAATGAACGTAAGTGCAAATCTCGGTATCGGCGCCGAGTGTTTACCCGATCAGTGGACTGCCCCTCCCCCCCATCCCCCTGCACACTGCACTCTGCGAGTGTGTGCCCGGCACGCACTCAGCGGGAGGAGTGTGTGAGTGAACCTATTTGCAGGAAACACTACATCAAAATAACTCTTCTTCATAATTAGCTTGTTCTTTAATTAGTAACTAAACAGATGGCTCACC
Source organism: Biston stratarius (assembly GCA_950106695.1). Lineage (NCBI taxonomy): Eukaryota > Metazoa > Arthropoda > Insecta > Lepidoptera > Geometridae > Biston > Biston stratarius. The sequence continues at coordinate 12,998,821 of OX467114.1, read as the reverse complement.
TTAAAAATACTAAAGCAAGGACGAGACGGAACCTCCTCGAGCGCGCCGCCGGGCCTTCGGGGCGCAGAATCCGAAAGCCTCGGGTCCCTAAAACCAAGCCAAGATTGCGCCCTATTTTTCGTAAACACCAATAAATAAGCCATCGTTTTAAGCGTTAGACATATAACGTCAAAAGCAAAATTACAAGCTGTAATAAATTATTTGAAGGGCAAAACGCACAACTTATGGAAAAGGGCGTAAAAAGTAAAGCTGAACAAAGAAAATATACGTACTCGTATTACAAAATACGAGCTAAATTCACATTACACTGTTACCCCGGCGCCGCCTCGGGTCAGGGACACTCGTCTGCTGAGAGACAGCCCACAATCTAGGGGGCTCCACCTTTTAGATGAAATAAATTATCAACTAGAACTTACAGTCGAGGACGGCCGGCGACTCACGAGGCGCCCAAACGCGGAACGCGGAAGGAGTCGTGTCGCCCCATTGTGTTTTTTCGAGTGTTTATGTCTAAAAATAGTGGCGTTTGATTCATAAAGTGCCGAATTACAAGCGCGAGTGTGGGAAAGTGATATAATGCGGTGATACATGACTTGTTGTGTTGTTTCCAAAACTCCATCGAAACTTACAGTAAAGTCGCCACTACTTTACTAAAGCATGACTAGATTTGATTGGCACGGACTGACCTTTGACTATAAAGATAAAGAACTCGAAAACTGAAGAACACAAAATACAGAAACATTGAAACTGGCAGAATGCACAGAGTGCGATGCCAAGTAGAAAGAAAAAAAAAGTTTACAAAGAGCCGGCCTTCGAGTACAGTGCTACCAAGTTTTCTGTGAATTGAAGAGCGTCGCTCCGATCGCTTCGGTGCTGCCGTTCTATGAATAATGGTTAATTAAGAGGAATATTTAATCAGACGTCGTTGTAAAGTACGAACAGTCACAGCCTGTAGTGGCATTCAAATTATATTGCAATAATTACTGAAAGAATGGAAAATAATATGACCGCCGATATAATAAAACTCGAGAACATTTCATGAATCAAAATGTATATTTAAATCTTTTCGTTCAATGTAAAATTTTTACATTGAAGTCATTGACAACAATAAAACCAGTAGTACTACGCTGTCTCGATTTTCCAGGCGTTCTTACTTTGGCACCGGTTTTTTCTGTTTCCTCTCCTTCTTTGACTATTTTCGATACCTAAAAAGAAAACATTATTTCATATATTTCCATTATAACACCTGTTTACTATATTCGATAGGTTAATAAAAAAAAAAAGTTTTTTGGGAATAAATTATGGGATAACTGGTCACACTCACCTGTAGCGGCAGAAACACGTTTATATATTTGATTAAATGGAATAATCGGAGCTTGTTGGCGGGATTTTACCTTTAGAATAATATTCCGGACATCACTTTTAATTGCTTTCGGCATGATTGAAAGAGAAAATTTGCAATATCCAGAAACAAACAGAAAATAAACAAACTACATAGTAACTGAGAGTCGAATGAAGTTTTCAACATGGCGGCTGTAGTTCCATTTTCTGCCACTTCACAGATAAGTTAGTAGCACTGTAGACAAATTTATATGAGGAGCCGGCCGGCAAAGTGGCATATACGCTTTTTACCAAATCGGCACATCACCAAAATGCATTTGTCCGGTTTCAAACATACGCATTAAACGATACAAACTTTACTGCAGTGTGTTAAAGTTGCTAATCCGGCTGTAGCGCCCTAGCTGAGCAGGTCACACAGTCGAGTGTGATCTCCGAAATTTAAAATCCACGTGAATATGCACGATCACACCGTCACTTATCATCAGATAATCTGTAGATATACTCAAACAGCGTGTCTACCATAAAAAGGGAAGCTAGCTGAGAAATAAGAGCAAGAGTTATTTCTGCATCTCACAAACATGGATTACAGTCGTTGTTGACTTCCAATTATGAAGTCAAAATTTTTTAATTTTCTTTTATTGAAAAACAGTCTAATACATTTTGGTTTGTAGAATTCTGGAAAAAGGACCCGAATGAAGTATCTGTTTATAGTTTACTAGCGAATAATAAAATACAAGAAATAAAATGACAACAGATTTTTGCTGAGCTTGAGCACTTGATCGGTTTTTTATTTGAGTTATCAAAGCGATTTCCCTTTCATTCAAGTACCTGACTTATAAGAATGTTGGCCCATTGTGCAGCGCTCGTCAGCACGCGACCTCTCGGAGCTCACCCGCTCACCGGAGGGCCCGCATTGTGAGGCCGCGCATTGTGAGGCGGCTGAATGCGGCCTGCACGCTGTACACTGTACACGTACAGGCTTATACTGATCTCCTCTCGATGTTTACCAACAAACCTCACACAACTGACAGAAAGTTCGCCGAAATTATAAATATCATTAATGAACTGTTTTTATCTGTTTTATCCTGGCAAAATGGTCAATATTAGTCACTAGGTATATCGTATGATATAAAATATTTCGCGTGTCTGTTTTTTTTAAATACTAAATTGGTTTGCGTTTGACCACACCATGCCTGATGTTAAACAAGAAAAAAAAAACCTGTTTACTCTGGATTTGCAGACACCCAACGAAGACATTGTTTGCTTCTTGTAAACTACGCAACGGGTTTTGATATAGTTTACATTTCTTCAGCAAAGTTTGCATGCCCGCGAAAACAAGGCGTGGAGCCGCAAATGAACTAAAGGGCATTTTTTTATTAAAAAAATTTAAATTTTTTTTTTTTTTTTTTATTGCGCTCGCAAGACTACTAATTGAAGCTAAATATTCCTAAACGTACACAAAAACTGAACATCACTTTAAAATCGCTTTAGAATCGATCTTTTCCTCTGGATATTGCAGAACGTTGACCGAGACTGTCGTAATGAAGGGCGGAGATCGATCACGCCGCGCCGCGCGGACCGCTTGAAGCACACGAAGCAAAATCAAAATCAAAATCAAAAGTCATTTATTCAGTTTAGGCCCTGGTAAGGCACTTATGAACGTTAAGTTACATGTTTGAATCTACCACCGGCTCGTAATTACACTTCAACTGAGAAGACTCCGGCAAGAAACTCAGCCAGGCATTTTTTTTTTTTTGGATCTTTCTTTTCATATTAGGTTACAATTTACAGTAATAAATATTAATACATACATTATGCTTACTACATTTGTCACTTAGCCAAACGCCGGGGACGGCGACACCAATCAGACGGCGACAGCGCTCTCAGCAAAAACGAAGACAATGCAGGTAATACAGAACTTTAATCGCATTCACAGCTTCCACATCGAGAGTTCGCCGCGGCGGCGACCGGCGATCGAGGACGCGGCGCGAGGTATCCGACGTGGGTTTGAATCATTGTTTCATCATTACGAGATTATGCGAGTCGGAGTGTCGCGCCTACTACGTACTACCTATTCGCCCTAGCGCGTAAACACGACTGATCGCAGTATAGGAGCCAGGACATTCAAACAAAAACAGATTTTGCTTGATGTGTTTGTTAAGTTTAGAAATCGCACAAGCAAAACATAAGCCACCGGTTTACTGAGTTTTATACGTAGAGAGAGTCCGACGGGGTTCTGGCCGATTCAGACTCAAATTATTTCTTTCATATACATTTTACCTCTTAAACTGTAACAAGTTGTCGGTTAAAATGTTCACATAAGAAATACATTTTTATTTGGTGGATATTCTAACGAACAATAAAGTGTACAGAAATAATTTATTGGTTGATTTTTGAACAAATAGTTTTGTGCTGCGTTACAGAATCTGCGACACGCAGCATCTCCCTCGTAGAAGTCGGCTTCTGATGATCCCGAGACAAGCCAGTGCTACTCCGAATTGAACCAAAACAAAATTTTGTGCAGATACAAAGGTCTCGGTGCGCGAGCGCCCGGCAGGCGTCCCCGCTGCGGCCGGCGCACGTCGACAGTGTAGCGGGCAGTAGTGGCAGTATATCGCGTCGGCGGCAGTATCATATCACGGCGCACAAGCGCCGCCTCGCTAACGACACGCGACAGGTACATTGCCGCTGTAATTAATAGTGTACGAGGAAGTGACGGCGAGCGCTCAGGCGCGCGGAGATTGGAAACACAACACGCGATCAATATTAATGACACATTTTATTTCATTTGTGCGTGAACACGCGCACTCCTCTTGCCATGTTAACGAGACAATTTGGATGTTATGTTTACACTCAAATACGTTTGTTTTAAATTAATATCGTAGGACATTTCATACAGCGCCATCTATCCCCAAACTAAGTAAAGCTTCGACTATGGGAACCAAATAACTGATGAAATACTTATCTACTCTTTTGCGTTTCTCAACGTGCGTCGTACAAATCATAGTGGACGGTCGCGCTGGACCAGTGCTCCCAGACGGACGGTCGTCCTTGCGCTGGACCAGTGTTCCCAGAGGGACGGTCGTCCTCGCGCTGGACCAGTGTTCCCAGACGGACGGTCGTCCTCGCGCTGGACCAGTGTTCCCAGAGGGACGGTCGTCCTCGCGCTGGACCAGTGTTCCCAGAGGGACGGTCGTCCTCGCGCTGGACCAGTGTTCCCAGACGGACGGTCGTCCTCGCACTGGACCAGTGTTCCCAGAGGGATGGTCGTCCTCGCGATGGACCAGTGTTCCCAGACGCTGGCATACAAGGCCTCGCCGCATCGCACGTGGGTGCGGCCATATAGAAAATACGTTTTACGGATATAATTATTGTTGTTTATTTAGTTAATAAATATACAAAACAAAATTGTGACCAATTTCATGGTACTCACATATCCGATTAGTTTAGTCCAAGTGAGCGCATAATGCACGTCGCTCGCGTGGCGGTCAAGTAGCGGCCGAGGCTGACGACTTACGTCAACTGCGAACCATACATTAACCTTCTACGACATCTGACTTACAAATAAAACTAAGAGCGAGAGAGACTCAAATATTAAAATCTCAAAGCAACAAGAGCACCGCTGCGACGCAATACATACATACATACCTACTTACCATCAGGTCGACGTTACATTCGGTTCCCGTCGTCAACAACTCTTTACTTTTGTTGTGTTAAGGAAAATTGCGAAAGTAATTTTTGATCCGTTTTATTTATTTTAATTCACTCTTAAACATTAACAACCGATTACGGAAAAAGTCACATTAGATATACATATGTCACGAAATGTATTTAACTTTCTACGTTCCGCAGTTAGCAAACAAATTAATGCGAACGAAACGAATGGGATGGACGTCACGTGTTTTAAAATTTAATTCAGCCTCGCTTTGTGCAAACCCAAACTTGTCTACAAAAAGAATTTACTGAACCCGCGTCTGGTGGAATTAAATCAGGCGAGTTTTTTCTTTTTCTAGAAAGTGCACGGTGGGGAAAGCTGGTACGTAGAGAGCAGTAGCAATTGCATGCACCTGGACGTGCCCCGCGTGTGGCAGACGCACGCTTCTTTTAAATAGCTCGGCGCCGAATTACGGCGACTGAAAATAAAATGGAACATACTAATTGGAATAGACTGCGGCCCCCAAACATCCCACAAGCTTCGGGGCTAAAGCTCGCCTCGGTGCTTGCAGCGAACACGATAGGAAGCAATGATTCACTAAAATAACAATTGGCCGAGTGCGTATCGCCACAAAAGTTATTTGAAAAATGGAATTTATTTAGGTATTGTTTGACAGGCTAGCCGTTTCAACTTAGCTCATTCTAAGTTAAGTGACGGTGTGGTGGAAGACGGTAGGCACTCCTAGTCCGGAATTAAACTGGCTCTCGGGTGAGGCTGCCAGAATTCCCTGTCAGGTGCTCAGCTAGCTTTTCAACTTGAATTTACTTTTTCAACGTGATAGCTAGCCAGCCGAGTGCAAGAGGTACCCTTCTACCACGCTATGGTTTCCTCATGATGTTTTCTTACGCCGCGCGCCGGCAGTTTAAGCGCATTGTTCAGGTTTGTCATCGCTTCGAAAATATTATAGGTATTTATATGCATAAACGCCTCATGGGTAGTGTTATAGCCCGCGGCACAGCAGTCTGTCGTTAAAGTAATTACTGAATTTCTCTAGCGGCCACATTTTGTTGTTCACTCGACGCGCGTGTCCGCGGCGCTGTTACGACCGGTGTTGGCTTGTTTCTGAAGCAAGCAAGCTTTGGAGTACAGTGTGTCGTCGTCGACCTCGTAGCTCCGCGGGTGGAGGTGCACCGGCCGCAGCGAGCGTGCAGCGAGCCGTGCTGCGCTGGCAGCGCCGTGTCGCGGAGTGCAGGGATGCTGCCAGTGTGCGGCGGCAGCGTTTGAAACAATTTTGGGGCGAGTTACTCGCTGGTAGATCTCCTTAGCGGGAACTCGACTCTTTAGCGACGATAGCTCAGTAGTTAGAGCGGTCGGTGCGCATGCCGAAGGGCATGGGTTCAAACCCCAACAATGAGCTTGAGCTGTGTACCTGTATGTAAGGTACTGCAGCTACCGAAATTACAGGACTGTCGAGACTAACCATCGAATGTCTCAAAGCGCCAAAGCAGCGATTCCCTGGACTTTGTTTGCTACTCAAAGTTCAGTGTGTCTCTGCAATGGTCATGGACATGCGTTATTATAGCTACCATCAGGAGAGCGTCTCGTTCGTCTCATCACTTTAACATATAAAAAAAGATCTTTATTTAATCGTTTTACAGCTTCACTCTCTTGCTATTCTTATGATGGATCCTAATCACAGCACTCGTTAACTATTTCGTATAATTTTTCTTCCGTGCAGCGATATTGTTTTCGCGCAGTGTTTGTTCTCTGCCGTGTGTTTGTGCAGCCAGCTCGTCGGACCGCGAGGACTCTTATAAACTTTCCGCAACTGGCTCGTGTTCGCGGCTGCTACAAATAAATAAAAAAGAAGCGAACTAAATGCCAACTCGATACACGTGTGTCCGTATAACTAGAGTTAACTAGACGTTTTTATAAATATAAACAGATCGATTTGACGGTACAACATATATCTTTAAGTCGTGTGGTCGGCAGCCGCGACCGGCCCGCGCCGCCGCGTGACTGACCAGCTCGTACTACGCTGGTAAGATTCGCTTCTCAAACAACTACGTTACAACGTAGTACTGGTTGTTCATTATGAACAACTAGTAATACGGAGCAGACCCCGTAATTGTGAAAAAATTGAAATATTTTAGAATTCTGAGTTGGTCTCCGTAAAAGTTGTTGGCATTTATATATTATACGATGACCTCCTTTCGGCTTATCACTAACGGTACGCGTAACCCTGTATAACAGTCCACTCGTGCGCCTCAATGTACACACGTCTTCTTAATTATTTAATTAATAAGTGTGTACAGTGTACACACTTGCGACGCGGGAGGGCGGGCACCGGCAGCTCTCTTGCAATTACTCGCTGTGTATGTGCGTCCCTGGGGACCGAGGATGTTAGCAAGCTAACACACGCGGAACTCGACGAATTATTACCGGCTGTCTTGGGGATGCTGGGCTAAGATTAATCTTAACTACGAGTATAAATAACAGAAATGTATAAGCATCTCGTTTAGATTAGGATCCCTTTTTATTGACTCCCTGGCGGGGTGTGAGGGAGAGAGAGACTCGCACGTCATTATACATCTCTTCCTTCTCTCATCTCCGAGTGCGAGTTGTCTTTATCTGCCGGCGTGGAAAGGATGCAAAACGTGCACCCTTGTCGAAATAAAATCATTTCAGAATGTTTTTCTGAATGGGAATAATGCAACTTGCATGTACAGCGCCTCGGTGACACGGGAGCAGCCTGGCGCACTCCACAACATATTTGGCAGACTGTATACTCTGAAAAATATCGAAGGCGCCACGTCACTTTTAATGCAAATTTCCCAAATTAGTCTTCGGGGAGCGAGAGAAAAACAGCTCACGCGGTCACATCTACAATACAAATATCTAGACGCGAGTTTGATCATCGTTGATGTTGTTTCATCGTCGTTTGATGGCGCGACACTCGGAGGGTGGTTTCCGGGCGGACAGGCCGAGGGACAGTCTTGTAAAAGAAGGAAGGAGACAGGGATACAGCGCGCCTGAACGCTGGCTGGAAGTTTCGGGTCAGGCCTCCAAACATAATACTTTGAATGAATCGTTTCTCACGAAGTCGCAGCCGCGCGGCCGCCGCGCCCGCGCCGGCCTCGTGGGGTTCGCCGAGCCCCGGCAGGTGGCGCTGGAGGCGATCGCGAATATCGAATAAATGAAATTTGAATGTTAAAGTAAACTAATTTGAATTTAGAGCGACGTAAAAATTATTACGATGAATTTTACGGCGAATTCTGACGAAGCGGCCGACGGAAGTCGAGACGAACGGAAAAATTCCTTTTATTTCTCAATTTCGCGAACTCCCTTTAAATAAATAACTTATATTTTTACGGGCGGGATACCTTCAGCCCTTTCCGTAATGGAAAGTAAAAAACAAAGAAAATTATTAATTAAGAAGTGCCCCTTGTAAATTAATAAACGAGAAGCTTCCAGCCGCTCGCCGAAAAAAGGCTTCGAGTCGAACTCCTCGCCCGCCGAGTACCCGCATTCGTTCGTTTGAACGTCGAGAGAGAACCGATCTACTACAGACTAGTCACTCGGTCCAAATAGGTACATTCTTACAAGCTCAGAGCTTCGAACCCCACATGCACGGCGCCAAGTGGTAAAACTTTTACACAACATCATGTACTCTAATAAGCCGCACCATCGTGCTTTGTGCGGATTGGCCGGGCACCGCACCGGTCGCACGCGACTCAAAGTCTGCCTCTGACATTTAGTGCTTGATTCGATATCAGGAGAAGCCACTGGTTTCCAAAATACAGATAACACTTGTTCTGAGCCAATGGGTTCATTTTAATGTATACTAAGTTGAAGGCAAATAACATTTTGATTTTGATTTGATTCAGGGATTAATACCGGTCCGACTTCAACCGAAGTGGGTCAATTCCAAATCAACGCCGTCCGCGCCTCGTTGTGTGTTAGTGTGAGTGTGTGGGTGTGTGTGGGCTGTGTGGCTGTTTTTTGCTTCATTTCTTCAAACGACGGATATGGAGTACGTAATACATGTTTAAATAGTACTTTTAGATTGAGTTCAAAAAACGGGCAAAGTATTTAAAATCCACTGACCACCGTTTAGCGAATAAAACTTACATATCGGGCGAGCTGCTTCTGTTTGAACTTCATTCGGTGGCTAGCTGGATCGGTTCACACGCAAGGCGTCGGCTTAGATCCGGTAACAAGAAAAACGAAAAAAGGAAAGGAGGAAAATAAGGACATCACGTGGCGGCAGACCCCACACCAGGGCTGCCGGCGCCCAGAAATACATTACTGTTGTGCTCACTGCACTCTCACTTAAAATTCCGTTTTAATTTCAAGCTTCATATATTTATTAAAGTAATGAGCGCCGAAGTAGCGACGTCCTGGACTTTATTTTGCTTCTCAAAGTTGTGTATCGCTGCAATGGCCATGGACACTGGACAGGCGCTATCTCTTACCGTCAGAAGAGCGTCACGTTCGTCTCAACAGTTGTGCATTTAAAAAACACCGGTTACATCGTCATTGAGCTCCAGGGCTTCAGGTGGTCGAGATCTAAAGATCAGCTGTAAACAAAAGAAAATTTAAATACCTTTTTTTTTTATAGTAGGGTAATTGTTGCGTTTTGTATATATAGGTAGTTGTTTGTAATAAATATATATTATTTAAACAATAATAATAGTAAATAAATAACAATGTCTATAATAGTTGATCCGTCGCAATTTGCTGACGCCGCGCCCTTTCCCTGAAACAAACAATGTACATAAGTACTTGAAACTCGGTTCACTCCAGGCGGGGTTTACCTTCTTCGACCACGTCGTCATTACACACCTGATGAGCTGTAGTCAAACATCTAACCAGTCAAACATGAAAAAACAACGAGTCTCACAGCCGTACGCTCATTCGTAATTACTTCAAATATAATACGAGTAACTTGGAAACACAAAGTTAAACTCGCCTGTCGCGAATGTCGGGCACGATCTGCGAAGCGATTTAAAACATTTTAAGCTGCAGACGAAGCACAGGGGCACATATTTTTACAAGAACAAAAAAGCAATTTGCTTTATTATTTAAATGCGCAATCCCTACATCTCATAAAACATTCTATTTTTTTGTGTCCACTCCACGGAGTGCGCGGCCCGCCCGCGCGCGGCCCACAGGTCAGTGTGCAGCCGCCGGCTCTTATCAGAGGTCAGCCGCGTCACGATAATGGTATTCAACACACATTCGATCGTAATGAAACGTCGCTTCAAATCGGCCGTCGGTCGCTAGAGCTCGGGCGGTACCATCGGGTATTACTACCAGCTGCCGATACCGACACTTGTTCCAAGTCACTCGGCGACGACGCCGACGTCTCGCGGCGCACTGTAGTGTGTGGCCTGCTACTACATATTACTCGGTCTCGCTTCGATACTAGTCGAAAAACTCACACCAGTATTTAAGTTCCAAGCAAGTAATATAAAATAAAATTTGTTATCTAATTTTTTATGTAGCAGTTCAAATATCTACTCGTTCTTCGATCGATTTATTGATTTATAGATAAAAATATAGCTTCATGTGCATCGATTTACCGACGAACTTAGTTAAGTAAATTAAAAAAATACAAGACACTAACAAATTATTATTCCAAAATAAATTATAGCTATTATCACACGCGATGACGCAGGGACTCTAGTCTAGGATTCTCATATCCGAATCTGTTCAGGTTTTTAAAAGTTTACTTTACGTTTACAGTAAATACTCAATTACTCACGTATTATTAATCTTTTACCTTTACATACAGGCGTACATGAACCGTCAACTTTACAGTCCTTTTTTTAGGCAGTATTTTTTGGTCAAACACCAGAAATACCTGATACCCGATACTCGTAGATATTATAGGATACCGATACCGCCCGCTGTAACGAGTTCGAGCGCATTTCTAGCTCGGAGAGACGGAGCCCCTCCGGAGCGGCTCGACCGAATCCAATTATTCCACGGGGGAAGGCACGATAATATTTGGACGAAAATTAAAAGGGGAAATGATTATTGGCTATTGACGATGAATACATTTCGGACACCTCCGCCCGCGACCCCCGCGCCCCCCGCGCGGCGTCACGCGGAGGGCGGTGCGCGGCTATTTTTGGGGAAAAATAGGGACGTCTGCTATAGTTTATCCTGCGTACAGATTATGCCGAAGGGATATATATGTCATTTTGCATCTGTAAAAAATATATTTCGAGCAATACGGGACTTTTTTTATCTCCCACTAGATGCAGTTATTATATCCCTCTCCGGTGCGCGTGAACTTATTCCCGCGCCGACTCTGTCCGCTGCACTAGAGAGCATCGAAACGTATTCAGTCAGGACTTTGACAAATGGCGCTAGGCATTACCCTACTGCGCTAAAAGTAGGTATACGAGTATGATTTTGGCATTCTATGTATTTATGTAGGTCGATGAGTTCGAATCTCCGGAGCCGCTGGTTACGTTCGGTTGCGCGCGTCTGAGCCGCGGGCGGAACGATACATCAACACGAGATCGTTGTTAGCACTACAAGTTTATTCTGTCGCACGAGCATTTATTCGAGTAAGCTCTAGTAGCAGTTATTATACAGCTGTGGTTACATCCGAAGCCGGCGGCGCGGCCCGCGCGGCTCGCACTGCTTATCCGCCGGATAACACGGATCGAGTAGAAATTGGATTCAATCCACAGCGCGATCGCAGATGGCGAGTCGGCTCGCGCGCGATTCAATGAATAGGTAAGTTTTCGATGACTGTTTGCTTATCTCTATCTGCGACTATTTTTTTACTTCCAAGTAAAAACTTACAGGTAGCCTTATACTATTATATTTGTAGGCGTTAGGATACATATCGCGCAGAGGTGTAAGCGTCTTTGTAGTCATCTTTATGAGTGCCATACAAAATGAACGACTGATATTTTGAAAAAAGTCAACTGTTCGTAGGTTTTGTTAACAAAATAAAAATGAAGTAGCTGAATTTTTGCGTCATCGTAACTGGTGAGTTTTTCAAATCGATCAACCTTTCGGTTTACAGCTCCCTGAGGTCTCTATATGGAACGACTATTATTAAATCGAGGCCACAATGCTAATGAAAGTAGTAGAAGTGAGAGATGTGGCCGCGACCGCAGCGAGTGGAAAGACACGCTCTCTGCTTCCCGCTACGGAACAAAGGAGTGATGGTTTGAGAAACTCTACACATTAGGAGTCTTCTATGACCTCACAACCTCACAACGAGAGTCACGTCGTCCGGCCATGCTTTCTCGCGCTTATTTCATATCTCGGTGCTCCAATGAGGCGGCCGGGCCGAGCGAGCAGTCGTGTCGTTTACGCGTCTTGTATTTTTTTCAATTCAATAAAAATATTAACTATTATTTAGCTCCTCTTTAGTAAAAGACATAACGATTAACGATCAGGTTTATTATATACCAATAGTTTGTTTTCGTAAAATCTGAATATTACCGCTCGTCTTAATTAAATAGCGAAAAAAACTTGGTGGTAGAACTCCTCGGCGAGGTCGTCTCGGTAGGTACCACCGCAGTACCAGATACTCTGCCGCCAAGCAGTAGCGTGTTAACATTACTGCGTTCCGGATTGAAGGTACTGCAGCGACATTACTGAGCTGGTGAGACTAACCATCGAATGTCTCAAAGTAAGGAGCGCCAAGGCATCGACGCCCTGCCTGCCTGCCTGCCTGCCTGCCTGGCTGCTTATTGCGCTATCTGTTCGGCGCTCACGGGAAGGCAGTGCGGCTACAAACACAGCGCTGTCGCGCAGGCACACGATACGTGGTCGCGCAGCTATTTTCTGAGTGCCTAACAGGACCTTGTTTTGCTGCTCAAAATGATGCGTACCGCTGCAATGGTCACGGTTAATTCTCGACATCAGGAGAGTATCTAGTTCGTCCCATTACTTTAGCATAAAAAAGTTATAACAAATTTCAAGCGGACCTAAACTTAGTTTAGTGTGCGCGGCTGCAAAAAGATTTCAGCCTCAAACGCGTCCCGCGGCTGAAAGCTTTCAGCGTGACGCGTAGTTTTACATCTACACGTTCACAACCTGGGCCCGCTCTTACTTTACTGTTTATGAATATAAAGTGTGAGCATCGACTTGTTTCTTCGGTTATGACAACGTAGCACACGTGACTGCAGACGAGTCAATACCGATTTTTAAGAAGTCAAGACGTCGTCTGGCGCTCGACAAACTTCACGATAAAGCGTTTTTAATCCTATATTCGTCTTATTTAGAGGAGTACGAATTTCGATCCTCAGTAACGCGACTCGTGAGTTCCTCACACGAGGCACGATCCATTTGTTTAGGTATATTTTAGATGGATTTGTGTACGGCACGAAAAGTTTGTAATATATTGGAACAAAAATAAAACATAGAAATAATACTTAATGAAAAAGGAGGTACCGTGAACGTTACGTGGAGCCCCGGGCGCCGCGCCGGCTTCATTTATTTCGAACAAACATTGAATGACGGAGCCGAAACGAACTCCCTATAAATAACCGGCGCAAGGATGAAACGAAGCGTCCGGGGAAAAAATGTTTTTCTTTGTTTATTAAACAGAGTGTCGATTAATGAGTTTCCAATTTGGCGAATAATGACGCCGGTGACCTTCCCGCAGAACTGGCTCGCGCAGAGGGCCAACTCGCGCGCTGCTCGGGGCCGGCGCTACTCGGCGTGTCGACGGCACTCCGGTCCCGCCGGTATTATACGGTATTATACAAAATGTAGGAAAAATATGTTTCAGTTTTATCGCAATGCTGTTGTCGACGCACATTTTTCGGATAGATATATTATAATTTAGTAGAAATACGTTTAAGCTAAGTTTAATGAGGTGCATTAAGTATACAACATGCATTGCACCAAAAAAAATATTTTCTGTGAAACTTTTTATTTTATAATAATTTTTATAATAATTTTTTATAATAATAATAACAAAATTTTAACAGCAGACTGAGGAAGCATACTCGTTCTGTGCACGTCTCGCTGCCGCGTGGTTCGAGTTGCCCCTCTGGCGCGGCGCGTGCGTGCGCTAATGGCGCGCGATCTCGGAATCGATTAATTACTCATTAGGCGGAGGACGCATTGTGCCGCGGGACAATGGACCGGATCATTTCCATTCGGGAATCCAGTCGGGGAGACCCGCGCCGCGCCCTCGCCCCCGCCGCGCCCGCGGAGCTCAGTCACTCGAATCAGTATTTGAGATCGCTTATCTACGCAATACATTAATAGTTTCTGCTGCTATTACCGCAGCCGCTACCTCTCAAAATCGTAACGCCGACACCGCAGGAGCCGAGCTCGCTGGCCGCCTGCACGTGGCAGCCGCCGCTTCGCTGCAGATGTGTTTGTCGGTGGGCATGGTCCTGCGCGGCGTGAGCGCGGAGCTCCGGCCGCCGGGCAGTTCTTGTGAGATGTTGACCTGTCGACCAGTCTGCGTTTCGGTTCGACGCGAAAGTTAATTCGGAGCCAGTTTACCGCGGCCGCTGAATATTCATGATCAGAGCTATTTCGAGCACGAAAACATCAATTTAATTAGTACTACAAAAATCTGACAGATGCGGTTCATGAAGATGGGCAGTGATTAACAATTATGACTCTTATGTTAACTTAATGAGAAGTGATATGTTTACGAAGTCGGTGTGAGAGGGGGACGCAAAATAGCAAGGTTTCACAAAAATAATTCGATTCCAAACTAGTTGCGGGGGACGAGGCGAGACGGGTCACGCGTTCGGAGGCACGACTACAATGAGATTCGAAAAGTTTTCCTCCGCCAGGTGTCGCCGGTGTATGCGAAATCTTACCACTTGCAAGATACAAGAGCGCCGAGAGGAGCTCCCGACAGAGAGACGCTCTCCGCCGCCCTCGCACTCGAATATCATGTACACCTGCAATCGCGTACCGAACGACATTGTTGTCCCCTCGTGAAGTTCTATATTAAAGTAGTGATAATGAATTTGAATCGAACTTAGAGAAGTGGAGCGCATCCGTGCAGCCGATGTCGGAGACAGATCTGCTGCCGCCGGCTGAGTGAACAGACATTGAAGAGTTCCGCGCATCCTCCGTAGCTTTAAACTAGCGTCGCTCAAAATGAACTGCTTTTTTGTTTCGATCTGGAAGCTAACTTTCTGCATATTGTCTGCTCGGCTGGAACAGTTCCCGGTCCGACGCGTATCGGCAGTCGGGTGACGTCAGTAGTTCGCCGGCTTCTCCAACTAGCTTTTCGAAATAACTTTCGCTGTATCTCACTAGTACCGCTCAATTTCGAACGACAAGACTTTTAAAATTATTTCTTTATATTTTTTTTCAATATTTTGTACTCTCAACGAATCTACGTATTTTTATTTAGAAAACATAGTCCATACAAGGTTATACGTACCGCTCGCAAGCGGCTTCATCACCGACGCGAGTACTGCACTGAGTATTGGCCAGCTCCGGGCCGGCGCTGCCGAGACTAACCGTCAGTCTCAGAGCAACATGCGCCTAAGGAGCGACGCCCTGCTCCTTGTTTTGTTACTCAGAGTTGTGTGTATCGCTGCAATGGTCGTGGACAGGCTTTATCTCTTACCATCAGGAGAGCGTCTCGTTTGTGTCATTACTTATACATAAAATAAAAAGGTATATTCTTTAAAAAAATGCACGAAAGATATTTAGCATTGTAGGTCCAAGTGTGGCAGTGTGGGCAGCGCCTGCCTAGGCGGGAGCGCCGCAGCGGAGCCGAGGTTAGACGTACTGTGACAGGCGCTCCAACGACAGACTCGCGTTTCGCTTGAAATGTTAATTAAGTTTCGATCGAGTGTCTGTTGTTACAACGTCTCCGCCGACGTCGGAGAATCGCTTTTGTTTAGTCAACACGTCGGCGTTACTCGAGCACCCGCGGCTCCGCGCGCGACACGCAGCCGCCTCGCTGCCGCTGGAGCGATCACGAGAGGAGAGCTGCCGTTATTATCCTATCAAAAATCTGAAAATCTTTAAGCTACAATTAATTATCTCCCCAACAACACAAGACTCGTCTGGTTCTAGAGCAGCCGCTCAAACTGAATCTTGTACGGTGCGAGGCAGACGCAACAGTGACGTCACAGCGTGCTGGCCAGCACGGTACTATCGCGGCGGAGTCGCGTGAGACGCCGCAAAGAGAAGCAAAGCGCGAGTGACGCTTCGTCGGTTTAACAATTAATCGGAAGTAAAACCGAAGTGTGTAATTTTACCAGAGCACTCGAGCTGGGCGGGAATAAAAGTTTCGCTTCGGGAAATTAAGTTCAAGAAGAGCGCTTCGTAAGTATACAAAATTAAATAGTGTTTATCTGTTTAGACAAATTGCGTTTTAACCGCATCATTACAAATAATTACCCGTGACACGAGCAGACATCATTACATTTGATAATAACTGCACGAGGCCCTGTTCGCTTCGTTGCTCCGTTGTTATGTTTATATAGAGTGAGATCGATGTGAAGTGAGCTGGTGCTGCGTACTTCACTTCAGCTGCGAACTTCATGTCGGAGAGTGTGCTTCAGATCTACATGTCCGATTCCCCCACGCCTATACTTCCACCGGACAACTAGAACCTCGAAAAACATTGACGTTCCAAAAACTCGCGCGTGCGAGCGGCCTGGCGGCAGCTGCGTGTCCTCGTGTACTGGATCGGTACCTTTTCGGCGAGCGCTCGCCGTCCTGGACCGCATCATCACATAACGTCAGGTGAGATGGCGATCAAACGCAGATATGCTGCGAGTGCCGACGCGGGCCCCCCGCGCCGCCGCTGCAGGCGCCCGACCTGTCCCTCTGGGCGGTTCCCTGGCGCGGCTCGTGCTACGGGTCACAAAAGACAATAAGCATTAATCATTCCTCGGTGCCGCGCGGCCAGCGGACGCGACATGGAACCGCGTTTATTATTTCCGAAACGAATTGTCCAATAAAACAAAAAGTTCTCGAGCCCTGCGTTCCGCGGCAACGTAGCTCGAACTTGCCGCCTTACAATTCTACTGGGATTGTTTTTTTAAGTAGACCTCGAGGCGGGCAGGCGGCGCGGCTCGGTGCCCCGGCACATGCGAGGGCCAGTCTCGACGGCCTGTAATTTCACGTTATGCGCTTAAAAATACATTGCAATGCTTTAATGAGAACACCAGAGTTACAACGAAGCTTTTTTTGCCAACGAACAACACTTTGTTTTTATTTATATTATAGATTTGGGCTTGTAATTTAACTTTGCATGTCGATCCATCCCTACTCCATCACTACTCTATTATTGTCCGTTCAGTCTGCCTTCATTCAGAAGATTGATGCGGAAATTTCTGTCAAAATTGCAGCATATTTTGGTGCTGTTTAGTAAAACTCAAACGCACGTGTGTGTGAATGAGTGAGTGAGTGAAGCGTCACGCCGGGCTAACTCGAGCCTTCAATCTAGTTATCGTTTGTTATCGGCAGCGAGTGACGCGCCGCCTAGGCGTCGGCACCGGCGCACCGGCAGCACCGCCCGCGCCGCTCATTGTTTGCGCCTTCACTCGAGTCCCTCGAAGCTCGACGCGCACCGGCTCGGGCCGCGGACTAAGCAGCTATTGGGATATTTGCTGAACTTTTTCAATGACTTCGAATAAATCTCGGTACAGTTTCGTCACGTCGCGGTCGCAGCTCGGAATGCAGCTACTCGTTCTGCGCCGCTTCAATGTTAGTCAGTGTGTGTAACGGTGTTTTTTTAATTCGAGTGAAGCAGCCGCTCCTCTCGGGTCGTGTGCGAGCCGAGACCTCGCGCCGAGTAAAAATAACACTCGAAATATTCGGCTCTCGTTGTACCCGCAATTACGTAACAATGGAGGTGAATTGAAAAGCGCTCAAGTACCGACAGCGCGCCCTCCCCCCTCCTCGGGCCGCGCCGCCCGCCGCATCCGGAGACACGCAGACTCGAAAATAATACGTATGTGGATAAACGTAAGCCGCAAATCCTCACAATATCCAATAGACTAAAAGAAAAAGCGTAAAATGAAATTCCGCCGCCGAACCATTTGTAAAGTGAGGCGGCCGCGGATTAGGAGCGTTCACGCGACGCACAGACTACACGCCAGTTAGTACCCGCCGCCCCAACCCCTCCCCCTCCCGCTCCACTGCACTGGCACGGACCGGAGTCCGTTAAATGTGCGCGCGGGATGCAAACCGGCGCCCTGAGCCGCTAGCTACGATGCGGCGTAGCGAGGCTACGGAGGTGGCGCTACACGGTGCCGTAGCCGGGCCGGACACGGCGCAGCGTAGCGATACTGCTACGCCGTTGGCTGCAAAACCATGCTCGAACTCGACATTTAGACTGATCGCGCTGGTTGTAATTCTGAGTCCGCTGAAACCACTCGAAGCTACAGCGCCACGTTTCGAACATGTTCTTCGTGGTGTTGCGGGCGCCGTGCGCTCCGTGCGGTAGAGCCCCGTAGTAACCGAAGCTTTACAAGATAATACAAGTTTACGATCGCGACTCCGACAAAGGGAGTCCGCGCGGGCGAACGATCCTCATACGAGGCGTCGAAAACTCCGGCTCTCGTTATTCAAATACGCAACCGGAACACGAGGACGGAAGTCGTCGGGAGGGCGCTCAATCGAAAATTGAATTTCAATGTCACAGTGCAGATGTAAAAATCGGAACTTCTCGGGCGATCGTTGGGCGCGGGGCGGCGCGAGAGGGGCGCGGGCATGCGCGGCGCGGCGCGGCGCCGCCAGTGTCCCGGGCCGCCGCGGCGAGCGCACGTGCCTCCCGCGCCGCTGCCTCGTGCCCTCCGCGCGTGCCGCGCCGCGCGACCGTCAGTGAGTGCCTCCTGGATTTGACCGCCAGTGCAGTGCAGTGCGCGCCGGGCCCCCGAGGCCGCGAGCGCCTCCCGCTCACCTGTTCGCTCACCGCACGGTAATCGTTGCATTCGCATTATATTAACTATAAGTATCGACGTTTCAAAAGTACGACATTCTCTCCCGAACTTTGCTCAGAACTAAGTTTTCGATTTAATTGTACTGATTTATTCTTTTGTTATTTTTGTCTTATTTTGGTATTTCCCGATCCACCGCCTCGGTCGGCGCCGGCTGTCTATCAGCTTAGACGTAACGCATTACAAAAATCAAACACTCGTGAATGTTTGCGGAAAGAATTGAAATTGAAAGTGACAGATTCGAGCCGATATATGTATATTTATTACCCGCGTTGTTTCCCTTTAAAAGTTGTAAGCTGTTAACCCACATCAGTCGGCCAGATGAATATATTAGCGAAGTTTCCCGCACGCGATCGAAGATGCATATCGCGGTAGATTTGCATCTCGGCACGTCGGCTCGGCCCCGGGACGGCCGGGGCGCCACGCTCTCCCCTGACGCGGAGCACGAAGTAGGCTGAGAACGTTCTTTACGTTAAGCGACATGTGTGCTGGCTTCGAACCGGTCCGAGTCAGAGGCCCGCATGCGGCCCGCGGCCCGCGGCCCGCGGCCCGCCGCCAACGTAAAACTTTACTACCGGTTTAAAGGCAACATTAACCGGCACTCCGCGCGGATAGCGGCCCCTGAATAAAACATTCAATCCCCGGAGAAGCACTCTGTTTGATTAGCGGCGTAATTACTCATACAAGTCGCGCGGCCGCCTCGTTCCACGGAGGCAGCCCTGCGGAGGATCCGTGCAGTCCGATAGCGGAGCGCCGCCGAGTAGCCGTCCGGCACTCGGAGCCCTATATCCGGCCGCCATCGAGCCCGCCGCCGACGGGATCGCTTTACCGAGGGTCGAAAGGGATTAGCCCTTTCGAAAGGACGCGATAAAATAATATGTGGACTCGAATTCACTTCGAATAACCCTACTTGACGCGGAGCCGGCGCGGGCCGCCGCCGACAGACACTCCTTCAGGCGCGAGGCTCCGCCACCTCCCGCCGGGGGCTCCGGCTGCGCCCGCTGCGCGCTATTCGCACTGCACTCTGTGCGACCTCCCGTCGCAGCCGAGGTCTACAGATCTGTACTTACTGTCGGATATATCCGACAACTTGTATCGCGCTCGCATGCAAGTATCGCAAATTGTACAATTATGTAAAACAATTAACTCCGCACGCAGCGCCGCACTGAACACTGAACACTGAACACTGACACCCAGTGACAACAAACATCGTCCCGCGAGTTCGCCCGCCGCGGCCTTCCCTTATTGCTTGTGCTGGTTTAAATAGATATTCACATATAATGTCCCGCAGCGAAATCACTATATTCTTTGAACAAACAAAACGTGTTTGTTGCGTATATATAACAACAACTCGGAACAAAATAAATAGAGTAACATTACTTAGTGCAGAAGGATTTTTTCAACATTAAGTCTATATAACCTTTGCCGTTTTTGGTAGTTGGTTTCCAGTAAATCTACAGAAAACTTAGCGATTTCGCGTCTGATTCGTCCGGGGGACCGAAACAGCACCACTGTATTGAACTTTGAACTTTAGGTATTGGAAATGTTCAGTAAATCTAAACGTGTCTCTACAGTTAGTCGCCTGCGCTAGTTGTTGAGTCGGCGCGACTCTCCGGTGCAAGAAGACCGACTCATTTTGCGCAGACCAGAACATTTACTTTCGCTTCTTGCATAGAAAGCTTCCGTTCCAGGCTAGGTGTGCTTTACCATCTTCGACCACACCGTCACTTAATATCAGGTGAGCTGTGGTCAAAAAACTATCGGCCACGTCGGCCATAAAAAAAAAACCAATAGAGTGACAACAACCCTACTCGATCGTACAATTTTACTATTTAAACTATGCAAACTACACGAAAAGAAATACCTTCATTGATTATATTATAGGTTAACGAAACTGAACATGTACAGCACGAGCCGCTGGTTGTAATTATAAACAACTAAGTGAAATTAAGTGGGGATAGGTATCTATCGAACAACAAACATCAATAATCGAAAACCCCGCAACGTCGAGTCGGCTGTAATTACATAGAATCAGCCGCAACTAATACTCAGCGTTATTTTAATTGTGATCGCTCTAAATAATATGTAATTACACGTCTGGGCGGCAAGCGCGCGCGGCTCCAGCTGCGGCAAACCTCGCGCTGCAGGGCCGGGCGGAGCCGCGGGCGCCGGCAGGGTCGCCAACTCAAAGAGCGGGGATTACGTGGACAAACATAACAGGAGTAATCTCAAAGTTAATTCTGTGGGAAAAGCTAGCTCACACGGGACGTCGTACTTAGCCTGCAGAGCTCGAGACCTCTACCTTATTACGAGACAAGCAGGCCGCCCACCCGACAGTGCGGCCTGTTACCGTCTCGTGTCGACACTTTTTGTTGCAATTTCAAACCGACGACAGTTTGTTTGGAATATGCCTGCGGCTGCAAATTTTGACCTCTCGGGTTCAAAACTTCCTCGCCCGCAGCCGTGAGGCAGCCACGGTCCGGTCAAAGCGAGCCGCGCAGCTGCAGAGCCTAGAAAAACTTTAACATTATTTTAACTTTTACAATCTGGGGACAGAGACGATTCCTTCTGGGCCGACGTGCTCCGCCCGGCCACGGCTGCGCTCGGGGCACGCTCGCACGCAAACCTGTTGTTAATAAAACGGTACACAAACAGTCATTTGACAACTTAACATCGTTACGGTGTGTTCGGCGCTCGGGGGAAAACTAAAGAAAATGTTTAATTATTATTTACTTCCGCTGCCGCCGACCGCATTACCTGTGCCATCTGACCCGTTCATACAAAAGTTACCCGAAGGTAACCGCATTAGCTGTTGAACTTGCCGTTGTACTGCCGCTGGCATGGCGTTGCATTTAGTGTTTTTTTTTTTCACTTTTTTTAAAGACTATAATATTTACTTTTCGGTGTGTTTTTTTAAAGTAATTTTGATGAGACGAACGAGACTCTCTCCTGATGGTGAGAGATAACGCCTGTCCATGACCATTGCAGCGATACACAGAAGTTTAAGTAGCAAAACAAAATCCAGGGCCTCATTGCTTTGAGACTACGACGGTTAGTCTCAAAAGCTCTGTAATTTCGCTAGCTGGAACACAGGAATGTATCCACACTACTGCTTGACCGCAGAATATCCGGTACTGCGGGGGTAGCCAACTAGACGACCTCCTGCTAAGGAGAGGAGAACGCCGAGAATGTGTGTAACAAGTTATATTCTATTTTATCGTAATGTATTTCACAAATATATGTTTCTAAATAAAATGGCGTTGCAGTCCCAATTATGACAACATGCGATGAGATTCAAGATTCAAGATTTTATTGTTAAATGTAGGTGGTAAAGATCTTATACAAAAATATATATACATGTTTCCATACAAATTACCTCTTTCAGAGGTGTACAATAATGTCATTTATATTTTACATATTTTTATCATTTAAATATTCTGGTATTGTGTAATAACATTTGCTCAACAACCAAGAATTTAGTTTATTTTTAAATTTTCTATTACATAGGTAGCTTTTTTATTTCGACCGGAAGTTTATTATAAACTGTAATTGCCATTATGTAAGAGTTTCTCTTATACAACTCGAGCTTACATTTTGGAAAATACAGCTTTTTTGTAATGTATTTTTCTGACAGTATTTTTTGGTACTTTATCTGACTGAAAGTCAAAATATTCGGGATGTTCTTGGACAAATATACATATTTGTTTAATATACATACAAGGTAGTGGCAAAATATTGAATTTTTGGAAAATAGGCCGACAGCTATCGACAGACCAGGCCAGCTTCGCTGTGTTTTCTGGTCTAGTTCAACGTTTTACGTTTCAGCTGAACGTTATGGAACACTTGACACTAGCGCCACTGGCCTCTCAGGGGAGAAATACAAACAACAACAAAACTAGTACGTAGTGACAAAACCCTGGGTGTGTTAGCGTCGCGGACGCGGGCGCGGGCGCGTGCACGTTATTGAACACTAAGAAGTTCTTCAGATTTCCATGTTTCAAGTGCTCACTCGACGGAACGAATCCTTTGATCCTACAACTATCGAATTACTTGTGTAAATCGGTTGAAGTATGACGATAATCGTTGGAAGTGTCGGATAAAGTCGAGCCCCCTGGGAGCTTTCATCGGAAACGCTATTTAATATAACAAAACAATGCACGGCGGGATATTCCTCTTTTATAGATCTACAAAAAAGTCCGCGGCGGCATATATCTAACTTTTAAGGATAGCTTACTGTACCCGTTCTTACCGCCGCGCCGGTGCGAAGCCGAGGCTGGCCGCCAGTATGTGTATAAATATAATGTAAACATAAATCGAACGAAAACATTGTCACGCGGGTCACGCTCCCTCGTGTCCCGCGCAGCACTGTATCAATAAACCGTCACCGGCTACTTATACAGAGTGCGCCGAGCACTCGCCGCTGGGAGCGGTCACTAGCCCAACTAGTAAGAAATCGTGCGCGTTACGGCCTTTAGCGGCCGCTAATTGGCCGTAATTCTCCTTCTGAAAACTTTATCGCCTTCGACAAACGTACTACGTCCTTCGTTCAGCGGCCGCCGCTCTATATTCAAGGGTTAGAGCGTAAAAACACTAATAGGACTTAAAACTTAAAATAGCTTCCAAACTCGTGTTTTATGCGCATACATATACAGAACTTTACTTTAAACGCTTGCTCTCGGAGTTAGTTGTACGAGCAGGCGCGCGGCTCTCTATTGTGATAAAAATCTATAATATTGCATTAATGAATATTATCTAGTTTTGGCTCCAAAGACGAACCCTGACTTGTTTCTTGTGTTTCGATGTGTGCGGCGGCCCGCGGAGCTCCCGCGCCGCGCTGGCATCGAAACATGACATCGACTACCTTTTTTAGCCACAATAGCCTTAGTGGTTAGTGCGGTCGGTTCACACGCTGAAGGGCGTGGGTTCAAACTCCAACAATAAGCTCGAGCTGCCGGTGAAGAAAAACATTGCGAAGAAACCTTAGCGTGGTGGTAGGGTACTCGCTAGTACTCGGCTGGCTGGCTACCACCCTCAAGTTGAAAATCTGCCGCCAAGCAGCTAACGGTGTGTTTCGGCAGCTTCACTTGAGAACCAATTCCGTTCCAGGCTAGGTGTGTTTACCTTTTTTGACCACACCGCCACTTAACATGAGGCGAGCAGTGGTCAAATACCTAGCCTATCAACCATATAAAAGTAGCCCAGATTGTGCGATTGTGCTAGCTGACATACGGCTATTAATTTAAATAATGTTTTGTGTCGCGTAATGTAAATAATTTTGCATAGTAATAGTAAATTTTTTTTTTCTCTGAGCAGACAGCTGTGCTGCTGGGGAGTTTGTTGCGCCACTTCTTCTTCCCAGCTAAAGCACTAGGAAGTGGTGACGGGTAGGCGTTTTGGGGGACTGTCTTATGTAATTTCGACGTTCGAAAAGTGCTGATTCTCAGCCTAGTTTGAATAAATGGTTTTGAATTTGAATTTGAATAAAATACGTCCTTAATCTCTACGGGAACCTATAACTAAACAATATTTTAAACAATTTAATAAATATTAACCAATGTGTTTATATGAATATCTTATATCTATATGTGCGTGCGTGTGTGTTTGCGCGTGTGTGTGTGCGTATGCGTGTAGGTGAGCGTGAGTGTACTTGTGCATTTATGATTTTATGATACATCTAAGTCAGAAAGCATTTATGTTCCAAACCATCACAATCAAATGTATTTAGCCGAGACAGAGGATGGAGGTGCGCGTCGTGGGATTAAACCCAGGACCTCCAGATCGGCAGCCCCGCGGTCTCGCAGCCAGGCTGCTGGGACTTTCACTTGCTGTGTGTATCTGGAACTAGCAAGCTCTCCCCCTCCACTCCAACAGATACTTGCCTTGTGTTCCGTCGCCTGATGTTAATCGGAGATGCGGTCTACGACGGAGCACGGTTGTTTAATGAACTGATTCACTCGCGACTCAAAGACACACACATATCCTCTTTACTTGCTATCACACCTACAGAAAATTATACACGACGACACGTATTGCTTCAAGTGGTGTAGAAAGCTCTAAGATTAGCAGCCGTGAAACCGCGCCTCGCCACACCACGCCACACCCCGCCACACCGCGCCACACCACGCCACACCCCGCCACACCGCGCCACACCGCGCCACACCCCGCCGGCCGTATCGCGGGACGCGCCGCGGTAACCGATACAGCATTACACCGATAGCACTCTCCCCGTCGAGCTTTACACACAATTCTTAATGAAGAAATTGAGCGCGGCGAGGGTTCCTGCGACACGTATCATATATATCACAGAGATAAGGCCGCCACTATCTACATGTAACACAAACACGTGTACTACATGTCTCGAAGTAGTGAGCGGCAAAGCAGCGACGCCTTGGACTTTGTTTCGCTACTCAAAGTTCCGTGTATCGCTGCAATGGTCATGGACAGGCGTTATCTCTTACTATCAGGAAAGCGTCTCGTTCATCTCGTTAATTTACATTTTTTTTAAAACATACAAAATATGTATAGAGCTGGAACAAAATAAGCTTTACATGAAATGTAATGCAACCGAACGACAGATACACATGTGCTGTGTACGTACGTACGTACGCTGTTTCGCTTCGTATTATTAGGTGCGAGGAGAATCATTTTCGGGTTTCATTTAAAACTCGCGCTTTGAAATAATATAAGTTTTGGTCTCTATAATTGCCATTTCAACTGCGAGTTGTAGACACGTCCGCCGCGGACAAAGTCGCCTCTAGGGCATACCACCCCACCGCCCTGTCCCGACGAGCCCGCTGGACCCGACCACTACTTGCGCCACGACTGTTCATGTGATGTGTATAGCTACTCATTGCGTAGGTGTGTTGCCGATAACCGCTGGGGTAGATGCGTCCTAAACTGGCGCGAGTTGGCGATAACCAAACTGCCTTGTAGCCCTCACAGCCGGACAGGGGCGTAGCTACCGCCATATCAGCCGTATCAATGATACGGGGCCCCCGGAATACGGGGGCCCCAATATGTATAAGCAAAGATTCGTAAGCCTTCAGGCCGCGGCAACAATGGCTTCGTTTGATTATATGTTCGTTAACAAGTTTGTGAAAGAATAATAAACATGACAAACGTGGAGCTATGAAATGAAAGTCTGGTAGAAAGAACCCCGACAAATCTTGATTCAGGGCCCCTCTAACGCAGGCTACTTCACTGTCTTTCATTTGGGCCCCCCAACTAATTTTGATACAGGGCCCCTCCAAGACACGCTACGCCACTGCAGCCGGAGCAGATTCTTGGGCCGTGTCCAGCTTGTATGTTTCGTGTATATTGTGTTCGATAACTTTAACAAATACTTTTGATTTTGATTTGAAACTTTAAAAGGCTTTCGACTCTTCTTTATGTTTTGAGATATCACAGCTGTAATGTGTGCCTTGAGCACTTTTTTAATATTCATTTTGTAAACAAATTGAAAATGATTAAATTATATCTGCTTTTAGCTGCGACTGAGAATGTGCTCGCAGATGTAGAGTCAAAGGCATTTTAAACCGATAAACAAATCTCGCGAAATCAAAGAACGCGTGTCGCCGACTTAAATAATCTTCAATGAAAAGGAGAATACAGCCAAGCGACTTCACTTTATCATATTCAAATATTGAATCGACGGCAACTTCGTTACTCATGAAGGTTGTGTTAGTTCTTTAACCTCCAAGTGATATATACATAGGTACATATTTAGAACGTTTTTACACGACTGCCCAAAAAAGTAGTGTAATGTTTTCAACGTTCATGTCGGGATGCGAGTTTCTTTATCCCACCACAACTATTAACTACCTGAACACATATGTATAGGGTGTCGTCAGAATCCTTGCGTCGTCCCGAGTGACAGCGGTGACTATAATTTTTATTAAATTCATTTTGTAATTAAGCATGTTTATTTATTTATCTTCTTTGTTCGAATCTTACAAATGAGTGTAAGCTAGTGGAGAGATAGAACAGCGAGGAGTGGGGGGAGGGGGGAGGCGCCATCGCGGCGACAAGTGCAAATCATTATCGCTAACGAAGTTCGGAAGCGCCGTGTTCGTGTTTATTAAAACGATGATAGAAGCTACAATCGGTGTAACTGAACAACGAAATAGCTTTTGATTAATTAAGCATCGAACGTCGCGATGGCTGCGGAGTCGCGGCCGGAACCAATCAATTACACTCATTAAATAATTGTCGGCCTGTTCCCGAGTTATGGCTCAATAAACCGGCCCTGGCGCGGGCGGCGCGACACGGATTCCGATGAACTGTTCTTCGCCCTCCGCTGTGCTCTGTTGAGCCGGCTGTGGCCAAACGTCTACTTCAATCGGTCCCTCGTTTCTGAGGATCGCGGTCACTGGAACCAATAAACCCTTAAACGGACGATCTGCCTCCATTGATAGAGTTTAGAGGAGGAGGTGACTCGTTTCACGTGGTCAGAGCATCGTGTCGGCGACCGGCCGCGTGATCTCTCGTCTCCGGTATTGCCAATTGCCAGTTTTTGAAGGCTGCCTTTCCCTCTTCGCATCATGACCGAACACTACGATAAAATAGGTACGATAGCCTATATCAAAATTGATCTAAAGTCATCTTCAGTCAGCAGATTTTTACCAGAGTCGGCAAAAAAGATGAGTTTTTGTGTTTATAGTTAATGTACACAGGAAACAACATGTACTGGTGTCCGCGCGTAAATAAAAAATGTTCTAAAACATGTTCATGAGATACCAGAGGGTATCTCCTGACTGCGCGTCGGTGCGCGACTTGTATAACATATTGATTACGTGTTTGATTTGCGCGCGTCACTAGGTACATGCTGCGACAATACAACTCGTATGGTGGATTTAAAATACGCATCACAAACATCTTTTGATATGAACTTGCCTCCTTAGCAAACAAGAAAATCTGACAAGAATAAGTCTGGCAAGGCGTAAGTAATTATCAAAAATATGGATTCGCTCTCATGCAGCTGATACTCGTGTCGAAAGCCGATAGGAGAGATTACCGCAGACGTGCAGCATCAAGCCACAGATCTTGTCGCCGGCGCCGGCGGGGGCAGGCCACGCATGTTTATACTTTAAACGTACTAATTAAGATGAAAATGTTGAAAGACCGCTTTTTACTATCTGTCTGTCCATAATGCCAAAGATAAACAGGTAGCTGTAGTTCCATTTTTGACCACGTTCATTAATAGCTGTGTCACGACGACTTCCATCAAAATAATGTAATTAATTTTATTGAGGCCGCTGCGAGAGATCTCTGGTTTACCGGGGGTCGCAGGTTTCAGAAGTGACGAGCTTCGTAAGATTTCTGGAATACAACCACAGGCTCCGCCGTCTTCGGGGACGCTTGATGAAACCATTTTTTGTGCTTAAGTAAGAATACATTCGTCATCACTTGCTTCGTGCTTTTTTTCTCTCGGTTAAAAATAAACAAATACTTACATATCACACGACGCGGAGTTTGGAAGACATTCCACACGGCGCAGAGTCCGCCAGCCCCACTAAACAGCTCCAGCGAAACCAAAAGCCAGAAACAAAAAACCGAGATTATTAATGGTCTAATACTTACATATGCATTTTGTGTTAGTTTTTGTATAATATAAAATAGATTTGCGTTTGATCTTGCCTGATTTTAAGCAGTAGGTAGTATGTGAAGTACGTACTTATAACTGCCACTACTGAATTATGTGCATCGCCGGGTATTGAACGCGTATAAAATACTATGTTACTAGTTTTGTTTATTTACGTGGACGTTTCGGCCGTGTCGCAAGAGCCGCGGCCACGAGTCGTCCGCAGAGCGCGGGCCGTCTCGATGAAAATACGAGGACGTCGCGATCTCCCTTTCATCATCGAATCACATCATTCTCATCTTGATAAAAACGTAAGGCAGCCTCCGCGGCACCGCGCTACCTGCACGAGCACGAGCGGCCCGCGCTGGCGCCGCGCCGCGCTACCTGCACGAGCACGAGCGGTCCGCGCTGGCGCCGCGCCGCGCTACCTGCACGAGCACGAGCGGTCCGCGCCGGCGACGCGCCGCGACCCGAGCGGACTCCACGACGCCGACAGCCTAAATATTTCTAAACGCGAGGCGCGTCGTCTTCTACCGGGGTCGGCACAACTTTTTCAACGAATAATACATATTACACCCGACACAAAATATACTATCACCAAACTGGAGACTGAGACACAAAATAATTGAAGGTTGGGGAGAGAAAGAGATAATGAGCGTCAGTATTCCGGTACACGACGAGACACGAATATCGCACATTTCGTCCGGCGCACAGCCCTTCTGAATGTTAATAGCTTCCTCCGAACTCCTCGGGGCTTCAACGACGGGCGCGGGCCTCCGAGCGCGCCGGACCGGCCGCGGCGCCCGACCACCGGTCGATGCGAGTGTCACCTCCATACCCGATCTGAACGACGAATGATATACATATATTATTTCAGCCGTAGTGCTGTCGACTTTCCCGAACATATTTGTAGAGTTCTGACGATCTGTACGACGTCCATTGTTTGTCTTTACAATATTTGTCGTTGCATCCTTCAGTGTTCAATTGACCGCTTCAAATGAGCTTCTCTTTCCACGGAACTAAATTACAAACTGTCAAAGAATTTACTCTGTTGGGAATAAAAATTGAGACAAATGTTAATCGGCAATCCCATATTACTCTCGTCCCTTATTTACGCACTTCGAGAAATAAAAAAGACTACAGATGGGAAAACGGTACCCGCTACACGTCACGCGCACGCCCTCCGCGCCGCCACGCCGCCGCGCGCCGGCCGCGAATAATTTATTTGCTGTGCATAAAAACTCATCCGCATAGAACATACTGAAAGTTGCAAACCGCATTTAGTTAAATATAAATAAATATAGCTTTTGCCCGCGACTTCGTCTGCGTAGTGGTCGACATCAGACATCGTAGAGTAGGTATACCTAATTACCTATTTCAATTTTATTATTTTTCACAGAGAATATAATTATACCGAGAGTTTGGAATCGATAAGTTAAAAAAATAGTGCCCCATACAAACTTGCAGCCGTTTTTAAGGGTAGTTACAAAAAATTAGTAACAACGTTTTTTATAAGTTTTAATAAAGAGTATTTACTGTGAGTTTGGAACGCCACTACCAAAAAAAACGAAGTTTCATATGAATTTCCAACCAATCTATTTAGCACCCTTAGGGGTGAAATTTAAAAAAAAATCCTTTCTTAGTGCACACTTGCTTTAGGTACCTAAGGAACATTTGTGCAAAATTCATGCTTCTAGAGCCCGCGGCTTCAGCTGCGCTTTGATGGATCGATCGGTGAATCAGTCTGTCGGTATCTTCTTTTATATATATAGAGCACGCCATGTATTTACATTTTTGAAATGCGAAGTTCGCGCGTAATAACGCTCATCTTTATCGCGCGCAGGCGAGACGTCAACGCTGACTTTACTATTTACTCTACTTTTTTTTTAAATAGCTGACAATTTGGTGTTTGACCACAAGTCACCTGATGTTAAGTGACGGTGTGGTCGAAGATGGTAAAGCACACCTAGCCTGGAATGGAACTGGCTGTCAAGTGAGGCTGCCGGAACACACCGTTAGATACTTGGCGGCAGATTTTCAACTTGAGGGTGGTAGCTAGACAGCCGAGTACTAGAAAGTACTCTACCACCACGCTATGGTTTCCTCACGATGTTTTCCTTCACCGACAGCTCATGCTCATTGTTGAGGTTTGAACCCACGCCGTTCGGCATGCGAACTGACCACGCTAACCACTGAGCTATCATCGCTATAAAGCTTCTAGTTACATATGTCAATCTAATACCTTTAAACGAGCAATTCTTGTATATATATATAATCTGAATCTCGGAAACGGCTCCAACGATTTTCATTAAAATGCAGGGTGTTTCGAGGGCGATGCATCGATCTAGCTAGGTTTCGTTTTTGGAAAACGTCGTTTTATCCGTGTTTTCAGCCAAGCAAAGCTCGGTCATCCAGGTACTTAACATTTATTGTGTATAAGTTGCCTTCAGAATTAAAACATAGAAATGCCCAGAAATTCACCAAATGTTTTACGACATATTATCCTCCAAGCGTGCTGTACAATAGAAACGATAGCACATTTTCGCGATATAATCATGATAAAACATGACGTTTGTAAACAATTTTATAAATAAATGTTGACTTTTGAAATAATGCTCCCTCCTCCCTTCCGAACGCTGCCGTGCCCGACAGGGTCCATATTTGACTGTGCACCATAAGTACGACGTGCATACTTTGTATCGACATTAAATTCACACACGGGTAGGGTTAATGATCAGTAATCATATAAGCAATGTAAAAAAAATATCTGTATTCGCAAATTTAAAAGAAATCAATTTTCAAACAAACTAAATAATAAATCAAGTACCCGAATTAGAATCATCCTGTGACTCGTTCATACAACTACAGCTGTGTGCGCTAGAGGGCGCGGCGATTCTTTGACACCGTAGGTATCAATTGATTCAAACTGCACTGCACAGTGCAAGCCGCATTGCGGTGCGCTCAGAGAACTAGGTATGATGTACATCGCATTCACAATCACTATTAACACTCTCATTTTTAACCGACTTCAGGAGGAGGTTATCAATTCGTCGGAATCTTCTTATTTTATTTTATTTTTATGCATGTTCACCGATTACTCGAAAACCACTGGACCGGTTCGGAAATTATTTTCTTGTTTGAAAGGGTGTAATTCCCATGTGGTCCCATTGGTCTGGATCTGATGATGGAATCCAGGAGAAATCGAGGGAACTCTTTAAATATTATAAGCACACACGTAGTGTTTGATCGTAGTTTTTGATCTGAGGTTTGATCTGAGGTACACACTTTTGTAAACTAAGCATGACGGACAAACGTCAATAATGATACTGTCAATGTCAGTAAATAGATCAATGTTTCAGTTTGTATAAATTGGTTAAAACCTTTTTAAACTTATTTTATAGTAGCTCGTGCATTTGCATTTGTAGGGCATTGTCTCGTATTGCCATATCATTCGCGAAACATTCTAATCGCAAGGGCGGCATTTTGATGGCCTTCCCCGTAAATTAAAATCATTTCGGCGTATTCAACAGCAGTATAATACATGGTTTAATATTTTAAATAATGGTATAATGCTGTGAATTTGACATCATCAATGGCAAAATAACTACTTATTACACACAATACACAATCACATACAAAACACGATCTTGCTAACACAAAGTAACAATAAGTTTTAATTGAAAAAAGTTTTTATAAGTAAACTTTTTGCAAACTCATCTCTTTGTAAGAACTAGTCTATTAGGTACTGACATTGTCAAAGTTTGTTATTTATTGTTTGTTTACAAGAATCAAAAAACTTAGTGAATTAATAATGGTTCATGAATAAAAATCAGAGTACTACCACCATCTCCTAGCTTCATCGTCAGTCCTTTACCGCACCGTCTGTTAGCAAAGTTATTTATGAGGGAAAAAAAATAGGAAGCGCGGTCAAGTTTGTGCGAGCTTTCAGCTCATTCAGTAAGTATTTCTTTATCGTTTGCATTTAAGATACGCGCACACGCGTGTCTTTGCACGGTTCTGTGCACCATTCGCTGTTAAAATATAGGACTATCTCAATTTAATAGTATTTATTTTTTAATTGATAATACGTTTTGATCTGTCTCCGGCTAATGACATTTGCGCTGCAGTTTTTTAGATACAGGTTGCTCCAAATGGTATTTTTTTAAATTGTGAATAATTCAGTAAATAATAACAATTAATGAAATTAAAGCATACCGAATGTATGAGAACGTGGAACTGGATATGTGTTTTCATTTAATATCGGCACGGTAGCGCCGCGTCGTATACCATAACAACATCTTGTACTGTATAGAAGCGATAAATATTTTGAATCTTGGTATGCTGGGCATGATGCCACCGCCAGAGGGCGCCAGCGGCCACCGGAGTACATACCTCGTCCAGTTGCCTCTGGTTTCCTCCTCCGGTAGTGTGTATCTTTAAAACATTTCGTACTACACACACATCATCAGCCATAGAACGTCCACTGGTGGACGTAGGCCTCCTCCTGGGGGGGTTTTGCCAATACTCGCCACGCTCGGCAGGCGGGTTGGCGAGCCCAGTTAAGTGTGATTGTTCAAGGAAGACGCTACTGCCCATCTTCCGGATTACATCCCTTAGCCGACTCTTATGGCAACCACGGGTAGAGAGGGTGAGGTACAATTCTTACGCCGGCACCACCACGGCACGTACTACACCACGTACTACAGCCGTTGTTAAATACCTGCACCAACAATTTATTTATTTATTTTTATTTATTTATATTATGAACACCAACATTGTGTACATTATCTCATGACAAAAAGTAAGTACAAAACAATTACACAGTAAATGCCACAACAATTATAGGTGCAGACAGCATGCAATAAAAACTATAATTAATTCATAATCAATACAAAATTAAATGTCAAAGTTAAATAATAAATTAATGAAATAAAATAAAGTGTTAAATAATAAAATCAAAAATAAAAATAGAATTATTCAATTTACATGTAAATTTTTGTCAGAGAGTGATCGCAAAGATCTCCTAAAACTGTTAATATTGTCACCAAAAATATCTACATCGATTGTCCTAGACATGGCATTATACTGTCGAGTCATCCTAGACAAGGGTGCATTGAAACCCAGGTTAGAGCAAGAATTGGGTGTACAAAAAATATTGAAACGCGACACTCTGGGCAACGTACGAGGATTGGTCAGAGATAGTTCTGAAAGCAAATCCGGGGTGTCCAGTATTCCGTTCGCCAGTTTGTAAAGGTAAGTATTGTCCAATGTGTGCCTACGATGTGTGAGTGAGTCCATCTTAAAGTGCTCAAGTCTAGCATTATAGCTCTTAAGTTCCTTGCCAAGACAACACGAGTAGGTCAAGTGCCACATAAACCTCTTCTGACCCTTTCTTATGTACGTCATAGAAAGGGTTCCAAACAACACTACAATACTCCAAACCACTACGCACCAAAGAGTTGTAGAGCATGATTTTTGTACTGGCTGACTTGAATTCCTTACAGTTTCGCAGCACGAATCCTAAACTTTTAAATCCTTTAGAAGTAGCATTGTTGATATGGGTATGGAAACGTAATTTGCTGTCTAAGGATATACCCAAATCTTTGATTAGATCAACGTTGGAAACCTCAGTATTTTTGATCGAGAAGGAAGGACGATCCATAAGCTTTGCCTTCCTAGTAAAACGCATAGCAAAACATTTAGATACATTAAGGTGCATATGGTTTTCGTCACACCAGGCGACCAACCGATCAATGTCCTCCTGCAATTTGCCAGCATCATCACTAGAATCCATCACACGATAGAACTTCAAGTCATCAGCAAATAGTAAAAATTTTGAGTGTCTAAAGCACATGTTAATGTCATTAATAAAAACGTTAAAATACACTGGAGCAAAGTGAGAACCTTGGGGCACTCCTGATGAAACCTCGAAAGGATCAGAGGAGTCTCCATTAACGACCACGATAGATGACCTGCCTCGAAGGTATGACTCGCACCAGGACAGCAGAGGATTTTCAATACCATTCAATGCTAATTTGTGAAGGAGAATTCCATGGTCGACTTTGTCAAATGCCTTGCTGAAATCAGTATAAATCAATTACTATACTTGTAGCTAGATCTCATGTGTGAGTACGGCAGGCACTTGGTCGATTTTAATAAAGCCGTTGATACCACCATGATAATTGTGGAAGTCCTGCGCCCGCCTGCCGCCGCGCGCCGGACCGAGGCGCTATTGGTTTTCTAAATCTCAAGTTAATTCCAGACTCTGTTTTCCCCCTCGACGCAAACTGATAACAAACATACGCGCATACTTTTGCAGACAGGCTCACTCATGCTTTTTACTTGTGTACAATATTCTTCTGATGATTTCCGCGATCGATTTGTTGTATTCTAACATCCAATAACAAACACATCGGACAATAATTGCAGCGACCGTGTTGGCCCGCGCAAAGCACCGAAGTTACAATTCATCACTCCGTTCCTTTTGTAAAATAACATTAAGTAATAGCACAGTCGTGACACGTGTCGATATATAATATCTGAAATATCAATAGATACATATATTAATACATACCTACATCATGTCAATGTGATTAAAGTTATCATTAAATTATATTAATAAAAAATGATCATTAGTCGCTAGTGATTCAGTGATCTACTATTATTGAATAATCAATCATGTAGTTCAGTCCCTGCGTCGCCGCCGCCGGCAGCTCGGGTTCGTTTCGGAAATGACAACTAATTTTGTCGGTTGTCGTGAACATAAGTGGCAGTTATTTAGTAGTTTTTCCACTGCGAGCTGTCAGCATTAATAAAGCCATAATGATAACGACGTTAAACGGCGCTGGAGACAACGTTGCGACGCGACGCGCCGTCGCCGCGTCATGTCGCGCGACACGCGGCGCGCGGCTCGCGGCGCGGTGATCGATCGCCGGCCGGCGACGCGAGATGGATCGCTCTCCGATTACCCGGCGAGGACTTGCAGGAGTTTCGCTGCCGTTTAACTCGTATACCTACACTACACGACATACTTTTGATTGCGACAAGAAATATGAAACGCGGAGATAGGAGGAAACATAACGACAAATACGAAGCCGCCTAGTTTGTTCACAGTGCGGAACCGGATCCAGATTTCGTTCCGATTCGACAAACGAAATGGATCAATAGGAAGACAGCACAGACTGGCCGACCTCTACCGCATGGTTTTAGGTAAATATTAGTAATGATCATCCGTAAAATAACACCAAAAATCTGAAAATTACAACTCATCTACCGGGGTACTCGATACTTCAAGCGATCTCTGCCTTCAGGCGTGATTATATTTTAAATATCAAAACGCACTGTTCGGAAACGGCGTCAACAGACACATCTGCCAGCGGTCGGGGCGGCGGCGAAATTTCTACTCGTAAGTCCATAAGTACTCGTAGATGTCGCTCACCATCACACAAACCGTCCACGTATTTACGGTTGTTTCAATAACAAGTTTTTGCGTGATCGGATACGAACCCGGCGGCGGCGGCCCGACCTCTCGCGCCAATGACCCATACGAAGACGTAATCGTAAAATTTGTGTGATTTCCGCCGCTCTGGCCGGCGGGGTCGGTCGCGGCCCGACGTGATCGAGCCGATACTAAGAATAACTAACGCACACTTTCAAACACCTAAACAGTTCAAGGGTATGCACGCATTTTCCCGCCGCAGCTTTTACTCATTTTTGTCATCATGATCTTTTTGGTAGGTATTCACTACAGAGATACGAGCTCGGTGCCGGCCGAGCCGAGCACATCGTTATACAGCACATGCCGCCAGCAATAGCGTGTAAACATTACTGTGTTTTTGTTTCGACAGCCCTGTGATTTAGTAGCGAAATCACAGGGCTGTCGATACTAACCGTCGAATGTTTTAAAGTGATGAGCGCCAAAGTAGCGATGCCTTGGACTTTGTTTTGCTCCTTGAAGCCCTGTGCATCGCTGTATGGTCATGGACATGCGTCATCCCTTACCATTCGGACATTACAGAGAGCGGTTGCTCGCTTTGTCAACAAGCTTTACAGAACAGCTGACTTTTTGTCACGATTCCAAAGCCACGTCCTTTGCAAAGCGTCTTCACAGTGATTACCCTGCGGCCGAGTACACCCTAAACGACATTCACTGGAAGGAAGAAGTTAATTAGTTTTCCGTAGACGCGCACGCGCACGGGACGACCCCTCGTCGTATCTATAGCGACAATAACAAAGGATTTCGAATCTCTCTATTCGATTAAGTAAAACAGAGCCCGCCCCGCCCCGAGCCGCCCCGCACGTCACCGGCCTTAAAAATAACATTGATAACAAATTGAACGTTTATATTATTCGGCCGGAGCCGCTGAATATAAAGACCGTCATTTAAATAATAAATGGCATGTTTTACAAACGAAACGTTTCGACTTCCGGTTCGACGGCGACCTATTAATAACTGTCAAGTGCGTGCAATTAACCGGTCCGGCGCTACCCGGCGCTTACAGGCTTCACAGGCTGTGGAAGCAGCTTCGCCGGACGTCGCGCGTCGGTGCCGGCGGGCACTACGCGCACGGCCGCAACTGTCTGCTCTCGTACCTAACATGCTGGAAGAAACCACACACAAAAATATGATCGGCTATTTTGTAGCGCTCTAAGGATCCTCGGCACTCTGGTCTGGTAGAAAACCTGTCGTCGGATACGTGTGTTTAGTTCCTCTGTCACCACTGAACGCGAGCGACACAAATCGATGTTTAATTGTATCTCGTTGTGTCGCGTGCGTTCATTGTCCGCGTTAATGATCGGATTTAACGGCCGCGATATCATCTGTTAGCGCTGCCGCGGCGCCGCCGCCGCCGCCGCCCGCCTTCGTGTGAGCCTCTCCAGAGCGGGCCACGCCGATAACGCCATCTGTCGGAGCTGACAGGTGCGCTGGCTAACTAAATATGATGATATATGTAGAAGGAAGTTTTCAGTTTTCTCGTCCGAATTACCTCAGTGCCTCATGTCGAAAGTCTTCGACCAGTGAGTGTTGCCAGTGATGACTTATGGCGCCGAAACGTGGTCTCTGACTATGTGCCTTCTTAGTAAGCTTAAAATAGCACAACGAGCTATGGAGAGGGCTATGCTCGGAGTTTCCCTACGAGATCGAAACAGAAATGAGGAGATCCGTAGACGAACTAAAATAGCCGACATAGCCCAGCGGATTAGCAAGTTGAAGTGGCAGTGGGCAGGGCACATAGCACAAAGAACCGATGGCCGATGGGGCTGCAAAGTTCTGGAGTGGAGACCACGGACCGGCAAGCGCAGCGTAGGACGTCCACCCACAAGGTGGACAGACGACCTAATAAAGACCGCAGGAACGCGCTGGATGCGAGCCGCTTCCAACCGGTCTTTATGGAAGTCAATGGGAGAGGCCTATGTCCAGCAATGGACGTCATGCGGCTGATGATGATGATGATAAGAAGGAAGTTTTAATACAGTCGAGTTTATACATTTTAAATTGCTCGAGACAAACTACAAATATCGAATCGCAACATTTCCGGGTGAACGTACAGCTGTAGACACGGAGCTGCAGGCTTCTGAAGTCTGCATCAGCTTCGCACACCGCGCGAGCGAAGTGACGGCACCGCCGCCGTTGTTGCTTCATCACAAAGTGTTGAGTCCCTGGCGGCCGCGCGAGCACTGCATGAGGGTCTCCCGACGCTCGCTACATTTTTACTAATTTATACGAAAGAGACACAGCAAACAATATGACTAAGAAGGTAGATAATAAGAGGTAGCGTGCCGTGTGGTGTGGTTGACATTATTTGTATGTGTGTTCTGAGCGGATAGTGTCGCCCCTGCAGGCGGGGGGCGGGGGGGCAGCGCCGCACGTGTTGGGTCATGTCGCGAGCAATAACAGTAACTGTTCGGCCCGCCACATATTGGAACGAGGGCTCGATGTTTATTAACGGTCGCGATCTTAAGTTCGGGCGCGGGGGCGCGAGGGTGCGCGCTCCCAGAGAAATACCGACATCATAAGTAGAGAATACCAAGAAGAAGAAAAAAACAATCAAATTGAGAACCTCCTTTTTTAAGTCGGTTAAAAACCAAGCGGAAACCGAAATGAGGCTGCTTTTCCGGGCTTCCCCCGCGCCCGTGGGCGACACCGATAGCAGCAGAGCCGGTATGTCGCGCTGCCGCCGCGCTGCCGCCGATGTGGGGCCACGTCTGACCCATCGCACCAAGACTATTGGCGTTCAGACACGGGGTCGTCTTACGCCAGTTGCTGTCTGGCGGAAGAGAGTATTCTGACACGTCGTCATTGTTGCGAGGGAAGTCTGAACGTCGAGGCTCTCTAGCTCCTCGCAACACGGACGTAGTGAGGAGACTAAACGGGACAAAACCTTTTGAGTTAATGTATTAAGTTAGTTAATGTCAGTGCAGTGAGTACTACTTATAGAACACATGAACAAAGTGCCTTCCCCTTAATAGAGACAGTAAGAAAAGTGTTGATGAACGCATTCTTCGATATACTCAACTTAGCAATTTAAGTTATATTAAAATTACTTATTAGTCTCAATTAGGCTAGATTTTAGTAACAATAAAAAAATATAGTCGACTCGCTACGGAACCCTATAGATGACAGGCTCGCATTATTTTCCTTCCAATGTTTCAATAAAGTCTCCCGGCAATAAAATGCAAATAATAATCACAGATATTTCGACGGAGGGGCGCGTCGCGGGAGCAGGATCCGTTAATAATCTCATTATTGTCTTCCCTTCATGTTTTCCTCGTACGTTCTTTGATTTCGCCGGCGGCTTCCGTGTCGCGCCCGGAGCCGGAGCCGGAGCCGGAGCCGGAGCGCCGGAGACTCGAACGCTCCATTTGCGACTATGGAATGGCTCCTCTTGACTCGTTGTTATTCCCCGGATGGTTCGCGTTGTCTCTCGCACGTATGGATTGTTCCAAGCAGGTGACGCGGCGCCGCGGCGTTTGGCGTCGTACTGCTCGGTACATGTTACGACACGTCCGGAGTAAACGTTACTAACACCAGTGTAAAGCGCGTGCTTGTACTCTGTATTCTGTATTGCGCTTGAAGTTTGTGTAACAGTCGGTTCAGTGAAGGTGCGGAGTGTAACGCGGGCCCGCAGCCGCGCTTTACTCCTTCGTGGCCTCGTTTTTATTCTGAAAAATAAAATCATAAATCCAGTCGCGGCTCGCCCCGCGCGGCGGGGTAGGGCGGTATATTCCTCGCGCCTAAAATGTATAAGCGGGCCGTTCGCGTAATGTTATCGAAGTCACGTCCCGGCACTCGGCCGGGGCCGCGCGGCGCGGGGGGAGGGCGGAGCACCCTCGATGACAACTTTGACAAAGAGCGCAACCCCTCGAATCGTCAAAATTGTGCGAAGACAGGTGCCTTCTGTAAATAAATTAGAGCGCACTCGATGTGATCTCGAGGGCGCGCTCGAAGGCGTGCGGGTGGGAGTTCGGCGCCGAGCGGCCCTCGAGCGAGCGCCGGCCGCCGGCTCCGCGCGCGCTGACGGCGCCTGCTTGCAGCAAGACGCTCGCCGAGTCGGCGCCTGCTTGCAGCACGACGCTCGCCGAGTCGGCGCCTGCTTGCAGCACGACGCTCGCCGAGTCGGCGCGCGGCCTCTGCCTCCCGCTCCGTCGAGTGTTCGGACTTCACTTTGTTCTCTACGTTCGGTCGAGTGAATGAATGTAAAAACCTCTATATAAAGTGTGTCGCGGGGAGGGGGCGCGGCGCGCGGGGAGGGCCGCGATCGTTTGGCTCAGCCGGCTTTCCATTTAGCCCTAAGTCCACAGGCTGAATAAGTAATGTGAATTTTATGAACTGAAGCGTTTTCATTTGAGAAATAATGAGATATAACTGGTCCGCTTTCGAAATATTTGATTTAGAAATAACGCCACTGCGTCCGTTAGCGTGACGCGGGGACACTCGGGACATGAGTACTCGCCCGCGAGACGAGCTGGCGGCGTCGGAGCGCGGATTAATCATTCGTAGGGAGTTCCGGAATGACCACTCGCTACTCGTTGCTGTTTTTTTGTAGCAAATAGGCTTGCGTGTGACCGCCATGGACGCACGCGTCACTCCGCTAGCCATGTACCGGTCAACACCGGAATACACCAAAAACTCTAAACGGAAACTTTTTATTCCGTTTACGTGTTTTCCGCTTGCCGTGTACCGCGGGCCGCGGGCCGGCGGCCGCCGCGCTCCTGAACGTCGTCTTCGTCGTCGGCATCGCGCTCTGTGCGGGTATATTATATATTTCGAAGTAGTATAAGATACATCTAGTAAAGGAAGTCTACGCCGCAGTCAAAGTCACACGAAGTAAGTCAAGATGGAGTCTTGTCATGCCCCAGTAAGTAGCGGCGACTTCACTGCAAGCTTCGAAGGAGCTTTGGAAGCAACACGGAAAGTCATGCTTTCCCACATTCATGCACGGAATTTTACACTTATTTTTGCACTGAGAGCGCGCCGCGGCTTGCAGCTTCGTTGCCGAACGTGTACCGCGGAGCTGGAGCCGCGCGCGCTGCGAGATAAACAACTCATAATTATCTCGGAACTTAATGATAACCGAGGCCGCCTGGAAACCTCGTGTTTGTTCGCGCCGAGTGAAAGTTCCATGTTTGTTGTGAACATTACAGGAACATTAGGCGCGCCGTGTTGATCTAACGCTTGTTAGCTCCGAACTTCCGCGCGCGCCGCGGTGTGCATGCGTCGGGAAGCGTTCGCGCGTGTGGCTGTGTGTGTGGGGTGAACTTTTCTCGTGTGTGCTCGACGAAGCTCGCTCGGGTCGGTGTTATAGTTCCGGCGTTCGTTTCTACCTGAATGATAATATTCTGAATACTGCTAGAGTTCGCTTCGACCAGATCTACTCTTTTCTCTCTTCTCTCTCTTCTTACTCGTTCGATCAGATCGTTCGCCGCCGGCTGCGCAGCTGCGCCCCCGCGCCCCCGCGTCCTCCCCGTCCCGAGGCACACGGAGTCGTATCGTTACTCTTACTCGTGTAATTTGCATGAAACGTTGCGCGAGTGTCGCGCGCTCGTGTGGCACAGCTTTAGGGCCGAAATGAAAAGCACTAGCGCCCGCCGCGCGGCTTCTCCCGCGAACACCGGAGAGTATTGTGCAGACGAGCCGAGAAACAACACCTGACCGCACTCCCACGAGCGCCGGTGTGCGTCAGACCGCGTGCGCGCCGGAGCCGGGGGCGCCGCGTGAGGAATCCTGCCCTCAGTGGAACGCGCACGGTGTGCGTGCAGGCCGCGTGCGCGCCGGAGCCGGGGGCGCCGCGTGAGAAATCCTGCCCTCAGTGGAACGCGCAATGGAGTAGACATCACTGTTGTCCTGCGGTATACGGAACGATCAGCATATTTCAAACATCGTTCATTGAATGCGTTACCTACTTGCGCGAAATAAAACAAGCGCGCGCGCGTGTGTAACCGACTTATTACTGGCTGTCGAGAACGATCGTCTGTGGAAAGTTAAACTAGCTCGAGTGAGTGTAAGATGTCATTACAATGCGTCTCGTTTCGTTCTCGTTTCGCAGGTCCGCGCTTCTCTCGTCCCGACGGAACTCGACCAGAGCTGTAGTAGTGACGCGGCGGCGGCGCTCGCGCGTCGCGTCCTGACGGTGTAAGTATGAAGTTATTTCTGCCTCCGTGCGGAAGCTCGTCCTATATTAAGCGACTCCTGAAGCGCTTTTGGAAACAACATATCTCGCGCCGAGTTATTTTTACGTTTTATTCCGTACGAAGGCGCGTCTCGGCTGAAGTCCGGAGCACCGCGCACCGCGCACCGCGCACCGAGTCGCGCGCGGCGCGGAGTGTCATTCGTGCGACAGAAACTCAGTGTGTGTTCGCAGCACAGAACGCCCACTCGTTCCAAACATCTGGAAAGCGCTTCGTACCGAGACAAACATATGCGTGCGTTCGTAAAGAAAGCATAAGGAACCGGTGGCTCTTATGTGTTTATGTACTCCCGGCCGTCTTGAAACAAACAAACATTAAAATTTCTCAGATGGAACACTTTTGCTAGAAATTTGAATATGGAAGTGACAAAAATAAATATCGGTTATGACATTTCCAGCAGCGTCGCTCAGCCCTCACCAGCAGAGTTTGTTTGGGAGCCAGATCGCTGAAACCATACGGAGATGGACGTCCAAGTTTATCACATAAAGTATAGCAGTGTCGAAGGCGCGCTAGCAGCGCTTGACTCGGAGTATGGATAGCATAAAGTACAGTAGTGTCGAAGGCGCGCTAGCAGCGCTCGACTCGGAGTATGGATAGCATAAAGTATAGTAGTGTCGAAGGCGCGCTAGCAGCGCTCGACTCGGAGTATGGATAGCATAAAGTACAGTAGTGTCGAAGGCGCGCTAGCAGCGCTCGACTCGGAGTATGGATAGCATAAAGTTTGGAACGAAAGCGCAAAGAGAATAGTTTCCGACAGGAAATGCTAATTACGGCGCGTTATTTACGAACTCGTTTTAGCGACTAACGGATAGCGAGCGGGGAAATTGAGTCGTTCGCCGGAAGTAAATCACTCCAAAAAGTGCACTTGGAAGCGCGACTTTTGCTGAAACCGATCGCACCGCGCACGGGAGCCGACGGAGTGCAGTGTTCGGCGGCGGCGCCTGCGGCTCATTGACTCTACACAGACTCCGTTTGCGCATCAGCCCCATAAGAGTTGAGATTTGAGTTGAGAGCTGAGTTTTAATATTTATTTTTATCAGCATATTAGCTCGAAATCTCCCGTGTACCCCATGAAATTAGCTTCTCTTTTTTTGTTTGAGGATCGCAGAAAGAATCGTCCGATGAAATTCTGCCGACTCCTATTCCTGCTTCCGGGGGACGCAACGCGGCGAACGTGGAGTCGAGGTGCGACGTCGATACGCGGGGCGACATTAAAACGATCGCTAAGCGTGTTCATATATAGATTAAATTGAAACTAGACACAATTCGGTCAGTGTTCCGCTAGGTGACGACGAGGAGCGTCAGCAACAGGGCGCCGCTGTGTGTCGGCTCGCGGATCGCGGGTGCGAGCGTCCGTGTGCGCGGGAGTCGCACGCTTCCGACGAGTCGCGCAGCGCTCGTGAAGCGACATGAACCCTGAGCTAGGCTTCATGTCGCAGAACATTCATGCAGAACAGCATCGTTCGGTGAGTTACGATTGCGGTGCTGCGGCACGTCGCGACCTGCCAGCGCGCTGCTCGCAGCCGCGACCGCAATCTAAATCAAACGAGACGTGTAAACAGTCGCTACAAAAACACTCGTGCATTCCTCGGCCGCTCGCACACGCGACCGACGCCTCGGCTCGAGCAGCGAGCGGATCGGTGACATGATGGCGCGCGCACACCCGCGATAATGAAGCGGCGGTAAACAAACCGGAGTGGCGAGCGCACGCGATGCTAACGGCTGGAGCCACACTCCGCTGTGGCCGTGGCGCCGACTAATTGCTCGCGGGTCATTTAATCGATACAAGAATTAAAAGCCCGCGGCGTGCCAGTGACGTCATTGCACCGATCGGCTCCGGATCTACCGTTCCTTCCGATCGAACTCAGGGGCAGACATTCGATAGAGGCGCCCCCTCTCTTCGGTGTTTGAAATAATTAGTATTTCTCCCGGTAACACTAATACATTGGCATTTTTGTAACCGGGAGAATATATGTATATCATTTTATAAAGTTACACGTTGTCTCTGGGCGAGCGACTTTTGCTCGGTGTATATACAATTTGAAAAATGGGAAAACGTGTTTTCTTAAAAAAATACTGAAATTTGGATCCATTTTTGACCCTCAAAACCCCCATGTTCATCC
The DNA here is from genome assembly GCA_950106695.1 of Biston stratarius. Taxonomy (NCBI): domain Eukaryota; kingdom Metazoa; phylum Arthropoda; class Insecta; order Lepidoptera; family Geometridae; genus Biston; species Biston stratarius. The sequence goes on along the minus strand of OX467114.1, from coordinate 12,954,520 downwards.
AGCTCGCTCGGAGAGCCCCTCGTTCTATGCGACGGCGATCGACTTAGGATACTTTCATAACGCGCGATATGTTTCAAAACCAGCTGGCTTTTTAAAATCAAATGAATAATCGATAGAACAACGCGCGCCGGACGCCGGGTGGTCGGGCGGTCGGGCCGACGCTCTGTGCAAGCTTTCCTTCCGAGCACATTAGGCGCCTATATTATGATTTTGACGCCCCACCGATTCCGCCGCCCGGTCCGTCCCCCTGTACATGCGGGACTATGTTTTGTTCGATTGGAGCGCGATGCAGCTATCATTGTGTGAAGGTGGTTTTCTTCGTCTGTTCGCGCCGCTCGGTGCTCTCCATACCGAGCTACTTTTATGGATTAAATTATAAATTATTTTACTCTGGAAAGAGTTTCGACAAGTGTTATATGTTAATTGTAATTCTTTATACTCTTTTTATTAATGCGGGTGAGTCCGCGTTTGATCACCGACTCACCTGATGGTAAACGATGATGTGATCGAAGATGAACCACGCAGACTTGGAGGATACCCATTCACTCTGACTGCTCCGTTTTCACTTTATGAGGCGTCGCCGACCCGAAACTGTCGTCTGTATCTTCTCCGTCACCGGGGGCATCATCTCTTAAAGAAGTACATTATGTATTTCACTATTCACAATAATAATTACATCGTAGTTCGAGGCAGATCGCGATGCTGCGGGCTCAGGATCCGCCGACTTCGCAATACTGACTCTTTAAAGTAAATATTGCATTGGAATTGCAATATTTACTTTACAATTATAAGTGTATGAGCGATATAAAACTAGGGCAGCGCTCCCAGCGAGAACCGATGAAAACCGCGCACAACACTACTGCGCGCACTTCCCCCGCCTTCCCGTGCCGCCTAGTCACTACAGATGTCTGCAGGCACCTCTCGCGACTTCACAGCTGGCGAACACGGCCGCACATTGAGACGCGTTTTTCTGCATACATGATGATCAAGGCCCGACCGCTGACAGAAGGTGTAAAAAGCATACCTACGTTTTTTTATTTCCGAGCGGGTGGCACCTCGTGGTGTACGCGCTTTGTATCACGAACCGACAACAAACTCGTTTTCCGGCGAAAACAAAACTTTTCGTCACGGAACGAGTTTCTTCGTCCGGCGACGGAGCAAATGACGCGGTTAACATGCGCCCATTACGCAACTTCGGAACTACGCTCCGGAGTAGACTCGGGGGGTGGCCGGGTGCCGCCTACCTACTGGACTGGACGGGGATTAGATTCACTGGTGCAGTTTCCAGCTAGGTAAGTAGTTCGACTCTGGAATATGTTGTCAGGGAAACGCGCGGAACGAGACAAACGAGGATGTAATAATGCATGCGCTCTATAATACATTTTCATTTGTGTAGCTCGGATTTGTACGAACGGAGATTGCAAAAGGTATAAATAATGATTTATACCTGCCGTCTCAGTAATGAATGCATTATTACATGTACCGCACGGCGCCACGCCGGCGATGAATGTAATGCTGACGCAGGGACGCGTAGCACTCCGTCGGTACCGCGCGGCGCCACGCCGGCGATGCATGTAATGCTGACGCAGCGACGCGTTGCACTGCGTCGGTACCGCGCGGCGCCACGCCGGCGATGCATGTAATGCTGACGCAGGGGCGCGTAGCACTCCGTCGGTACCGCGCGGCGCCACGCCGGCGATGCATGTATTTACACGAATTCCGCGAATATGTGTGAAAAAATCGTAACATTCCGTATTTTACGTCTGACATGACGCAAGACACGTTATCCTCTTTTTTTTTGCGATATCGTTTACGATGCGAATTTATTTCTACTCCATAATAAAGATATGTATTATTTTCCTTATTTCAACCGCACGCCGTTTCTATGAAACGATGGTAGAGTTTTTCGTCAAAGATTATGTTTTTGTGGTATCGCGACACGTCGCCGCGCGGAATCCGCAGGCTTGGAGCCGCGAGCTCGTCGATCTCCGGAGATCTGCCTGTGTCTCTGGCGCGCGATACTTGCCCGAGTGTTCGGAGCTGCTCCTCGAGTATAAGTAGAATCAAACGGCACTAAAGCGACTGTCTGTTTCTTATTCGATTTCATTCAAGGACCTACCCGGGGAACCTCTGCCGTAGAGACGGATGCGCTCCGCGAATTCCTCCGGGAGAAATAAAAGTTTCGTTCGTTCGAGGATGTTCTAAAAAGATCGGCTCACTCGGTCCCGGCGAGCTTGTTTTATTAACACAATATTTGAACCGGTCGTGTGCTCGGAGGAAAATCGCCGTTTCGCTTTTGAATTTGCATCGTGCGCTGCATGTGATGCTGGACCGTATCGCGCGGCTGTAGAGTCGACGTTCGAGCGCGAGCGCCCCCGCGGCGAGGCACGTACCCGGAAGAAAAGTTGTCGTGTTCGGTACGTGAGGAATATTCCGTTCGCTTCCCGCCGGCTAGCGGCTCCCCGTGCGACTACTTTACTATTAAATTTAGAAGAAAGGGAACTCGCACTAAACGTGTGCTCCGGGGGGGCGCCGCTAACCACTACCCGGACGAGTTTCACCGAACTCGGACACTGACCGAGATATTTTTAAGTTAAAGGATAGTGAGCAAATTGCGAGCTCGTCGTCTGTAGGCAGGCCGGAGTCCGCCGCGTGAGTCGGACGCGCCCGGCGGTATCGAGGTCCAGGTTCGACCCGCGACGGCGACAGTATCGCCGACCCATCTTGCGGCTGGACGACCGACGCTCCGCGTACCTCGCCTGGGCCGCCACTCTGTTACTCCGCCTGTCATCTCGTGACCTGGCGACGTGTCCTGCGCAGCTCCACTCGAGGTCCATAACTGCGATACCGACGTCTCGAACATTCGTTCGTCGCCGGATGTCGGTTTTGCGAACTCGGTCTCGGAGTCGGATGCCGAGCACGAACCTCTCCAGGGCTCTCCGCGCGACTCTTATTTCGTTGACAGCCTCATGTGTGAGCGTCCACGTTTTGAGAGAGTTTGGCGCGGCTCGAGAATGTCGTCGAGCTTTTTGAAGCTGTATGCGCTTGGTGGTCTCTGTGTGTTGATGCTGTGTGCCAAGAGGTAGCCGTTCCTAGGCTCTCACTCCGTGATCGGCAGCGAGGTCCCAGGAACGTGCGGGCGCGCCGCGGGCCCGGCTGCGCGTCGCTCCGGGAAACGTTCGGCAGCAGCAACGTGCTGCAACTGTTTTAGTAATAATTAAGTTTTAGTATAATAATATAAAAAGACTGACGACGCGGCAAAATTAAAAAAAAAAACATCACTGCGTGTATTCTTGAATATATCGATAACTTTGCCTTGTTTCCGGATCTGCCCTGCTTTGTAAATAGTCCCAAGAGCTTCCCGTCGTGCGCTGTGTAGGAGACTGTGGCCAGCCCTAGTTCACCGCGCTGGCGAGTGCTTGTACTGTTGATAGTTGACAGTTTTCAAACGAACTGTAGTTAAATCGACTGATAGATTAATATAATTGAGAAGAAAACCAATGTCGTATGTGAACACGCGGCGAACAGGCCGGCGCCTCGGACAGCACGCTCGGAAGGACCTGACCCCACACACAGCGACGCAGCCACAACCCCGCCGCCTGGCAGCCTGGCACCCTGGCAGCCACCACAGATGACAAATGAAGCGTCATCGATAGCTAATTAAGTTCTGTAGCGGTGAGCGCGCACACACGCACACACGTGTAATCCTCACACACGCACAGGATTAATTGATCAGATCAGTTATAGTTATTCATGAGCACGCGCGGCCTGTCCTTGTCCCTGTTCTACTCCGACGGACGACCGGTCGGGCCTGTGCGAACTCGCCTTTACAATTATAATTATCGTTTACTGTTGTTGTAACCGACTGCCTGTGTATTACTACAGGTGACGCGAAACGATTATACTAAACTCGATAGATCGTTTTACCTACTCATCGATAAGAATATAACTATGGCTCTGACCTCATCACCTCACCCGCCGAGCCGCCTGCGACACGTAATAGAACCACTAGATATTCCCACGCGCCACTGTTGTCACGGGCGCGGGCCTCCTCCGGCTGGTTGCAGATTTCTTACTGCAGTCTTTTGAAACGTTTTAAACTCGAGTGATGATCCCACAGGTTGTATCGTTATATGTAAGTATATATTTACAGGGTGTGACATACACGTATAGCCAACAATTAAATATTTTACGGGGTTCATTCATGTCCGGATTAGAATAATAAACGCGCACATTAAGAATTAAAATCGTTATTTAATTTTACCTTAATAATTAAAAAAATCATTATTTCATATTTTATTCGACAACCCTTACGAATACGCACTCACACACGCACGCATGCGATGCTTCCCTCCCGCTCACCCGGCGTCTACACATATGTAGGTGTATGTGAATGATCTCGGAGATATAATTTTCCTATGGATTTAGTTTTTGGCTTTTCACATATTTCCATTCCGCCCCATTATTACAGTGCGGCCGCCAGTGCGCGACCTTCGCCCGGCCCGCGGGCGAGTGTCGCCATCTGCATCTGTTCCTCGATTTAATTCCCTTTATTATGGTGTCCCCAAAAATGGCCGCGTAAAATTTTAGTGCGTTCCGTGTAAAGGGCTGTAAAGGCGATATTATTAGCGCTGCGGCGAGGCCGGCACAGAGCCGGCGCAGGGCCGGCACAGGGCCGGCACAGGCCGCGCACATCGCCCGTCGCGGTGCTCGGAGTAGTCTCGCTGGCCGGCTCCAGCGGTCCCCGCCACAGGTCCTCGGTCCGGACGCCGCGGAGCGAGGTGGTGCGGTCGGATGGCGGCGGCAGTGCGCGCGAACTATCATTAGTGTAATGACCCGCGCCGCCGTTAACCCGCCCTCGGAACAATATTGGAGCGCCATTACGGGAATGACCGTTTGAATATTTCATACAGTGCTTTAGTTTGGCAATTAGATATACCCGAATTAGCTATTAACGAAGCCCTTCGGCGTATTCATCGGGGCGGGCGCGCGCGGGCCTTCTGTGGGTATTTCGATATTAATCTCGTTTTTATTGGGCGCAGTCACGGCACCGCCCGCCGCCCGCCGCTCGTTCAGAGCCTCGTCCGTCAGAGTCGCGATTTCTTCGCGGCGGAGCTACCCGCGGCTCCGGGCCCTGCCGGTTCCAGAATTAACTCCTTTGTTCAATTTTAAGTTTTGCTTTATTTCGGGGCGCGGAACCGAACGAAAACTGAGTTCGGGAAGCTTCACGACGGCAATTACTGCACAATCGGACCGACGCCGACATGGCGGTAGTTCAAACACCTCCAAATGAAGTTTTTTGGTTTCGGTTGGAAACGGCGGGCACGGCGCGCGGCGCGGGGAGATGGGGGCGCTGGCCTGACCGATAGGGACGTTTCTGAATGTATATAGGTATATTCATTTTCTTCTAATTATTTCACCTTTATTTTAGTTACTAGCAATGAGACCAATACGGTACCCTCTCGAGGATGAGAGACAATATACCCTGTCCGGGGTGGCGCAGTGGCGCGGTATGCCGCCGGCAGTCGGCACTCCTACTAGGGACTGCTATACGTTGTGTGTACATGGCGGCTCGTGTTGCAGCTCCGGCGGCGGCGGAGCGCGCGCGTGTCGCTGCGTGCGGCGCGCAGGATGTGCGCGTGCGCGTGCGCGTGGCGCCTGCACGCGCTCACGGCCGCGCTCGTGCTCGCCGCGCATCTCATCAAAGGTAACCCACACTCTGCATCTAGCGCACGCACGACACACGCCCTGCTCCTTCACACGACCTGCTCTTTCACACGACCTGCTGCTTCACACGACCTGCTGCTTCACACGACCTGCTCCTTCACACGACCTGCTGCTTCACACGACCTGCTCCTTCACACGACCTACTCCTTCACACGACCTACTCCTTCACACGACCTGCCGTGTTCACACGCCCTACTCCTTCACACGACCTGCTCCTTCACACGACCTGCTGCTTCACACGACCTGCTCCTTCACACGCCCTACTCCTTCACACGGCCTGCCGTCTTCACACGACCTGCTCCTTCACACGACCTGCTGCTTCACACAACTTGCCGTCTTTATATGCGCTAATCTCATCGAGAAGCCGATATAGCCTGACGATATCTATACTGACGTTTTGTAAATCCCTCAAAAGCTGTGCTCACATAGCTAGCCACCCATCCAGGCATGACGTGTTCCTGCGCTGTCGCCCAGTCGAGGCTGAAACACGCATCTCTACATGAGCGTCATATAAATCCCTTTCCTAGATTTTCCTGTGAAACGGTCGTTTCATTCATGAAGTAAGCACGCCGCTGTACCGCGTGGGAGGGACAGGTGGGGGGGCGGGGGGCAGGTAGTCACGCCACACGGCGACACTAGTTTTAATGAATATTTAATCGTTCCTCGAGGCATCGATTCCGTCCGAAGCTTCCTGCTCCGGCGAAGTTCGCGTTCATTAACATGCCGCCAGAATCATAGAAGACTTTTAATAGAAACGAACGAAACAGAGTCCAGTCCGGGGGAGCATGCTGTGGCTCTGGAGACACGCAGTCCACTTCCGAGTACGTTACAGAAGCGCAAGATAGTCACATAAAATAGGTTCGGTCGATTCAATTTTTGAGTCAGTTCGCCCGACGCGAGGAAAGTGCAGCGGGAGGAGGAAGTAGTACCTCCATTAATTACTTGACGATAAGTCGGAAAATAAACTTGCGCTGAAGGCGTTCGAGCCGACCCTCCGGCGCTGGCGCGGCGCGCGGGCCGGTGCCATGACGTCCCTAGAGTTGTTTTTTCCGACTTTCGACCACTCGCGTTCACGCACTGCAGGCGGTGCCGAGTACCTGGCGCACTACTCGCACGCTGACGATAATCCCCCTCCCACCCCCCCCGGGACGACGCGGACCGCGCTCCGGGAAGCGGCGCTCCTCTGTCCTCTGCGTGTCGAACAAGGAAAAGCTTAAAGTAACTCGGCAAGTTATCGCGGCAATATAAATTATAAAGTTTTTTCGGATTCATAAGCTCCGCCCTTCAATTTAGAAGAATTAGGCGAAACCTGAAGTTTTTCGATTGTTCCGTGTAATTTATACGCAGTCGGGCGGCGCCCTGCGCCCCGCACCCCGCGCCCCGCGCGCACGCTCCGACTTACGGTTTGCCGGCTTTTAGTTGATTCCCGCGTATTTTACACCTGCGCAGTGTCTGCGTAGGAGCTCGGGCCTCGACGTGACGTCACCCCGCACCTACTCCGGCTACGTTCGCTGTGAACGAGACATTAGACCACTCAGGTATGGTAGGCAGGCCCGCGCCGGGCCGGAGCGGCAGCGCGTGTGGGCACCGCCGCGCCGCCGACGACGTGGTCTTCGAAACTTTCATATTTTTATTTGATTCTTTCGTTTCGATATTTCAAATGTGTCGCCCGAAGTTCGGTCGAGGTGGAAACTCGGTAATTTTCTATCCCTTTGTCTGCAGTTCCGGCTAAGAATAGGCCGGATACTCGGCGCAGACGGAAAATAACACGCGCGCCGCACTAACCCCTGAGCTTTAATTGAACACGAGTGCGTGATCAGCGCTCAGCGGCAACGGCACGCGCGGCGCCGCACCGCGCCGCGCCGCGCCGCGGCGCTCGTTTTGTATGCAAATTGCGTTTTTATTGTGCGGCTAACGAGGCGGCGTCGGCGGCGCGTGTTCCGGGGCCGGACTGCGGGAGCAGCCGACGGGCCGGTGCGGCCGGTCGCGGCACTCCTCACTAGTTCTGTGTGCGACGAGCGCGCCGCGGCCGCCCTGACGGCAACCGGTGCTCGTGACGCCCTTCCTCCCCTACCGCACCCTCCCCGCGCGAGCCCCGCAATTTGCGACGATAAAACTATTCGAATGACTCGCCGTCATTTGCGTTTTCGTTCCGTTTGTAATTTAAAAACTTTGAGCGCGCTACGAATATCGAGAACGTGTAATACGTTTTTTATTTTAACTTTCTCGCGTGCTGCGCGCCGCGGGCTCGCTCCTCGAGCACGGCCTCGGGGCCGCCGCCCGCTCTGCGACGAGATATCCGCCCGTGGAGCCCGACACCTGCCACACGTCGCACGGCCCCGGCCTTCGGCTCCGGTGGCTCCGCATCTTGCTGAAAAGGAACTCGCTTTTAAATGACAAAAGCGGCGAACGACGACGACGCTGCGAGAGCGCAATACCCGAGAGGCAGTAAAAAATGTCTTTAAAGAATTTGTCGCCGCCCGTCCGGCTGATATTATATATCGAATATGCGTATTTATTTCGCTTCAAATATTTATTAGCGAACTTGCGGGCGGCACTCGCGGTCACCGATGTGAGTCGCGATGGAATGACATCGATTCATCGAACGAGAGCGGGGGCGGAGCGCCGCGACTTCGCCTTCTTGTAATGAACGACTAAATTAACACATTCGCCAAATTGGACGAATGTTCGCTAAGTTTTAATAGTCGTCGTTACACTTGAGGGACGCCATAACCGTTTTGCGCCGCGTCGGGGCGCGTCGGGTCGCAAGTCGCCGCGTACACCCGAGTAGGTCGAGATGTGAACTATCGCGTGTGTATAGGTATTTGTTGAGATCACATCAGCCATAGGACGTCCACTTTTATACGTTTTGCGCGCGAGACTCTGTCTCCGACAAATTGAATAACTCGTGTAACGTGGCGCGGGACAGACCTGCGGTCTGTTCGGGTCCGGGCTCACCGCACTGGGAGAGCGGCGACGCTCTCCACGCGAGTGTCGGGGCTCCGCGGAGCACAGCCCGCGCTCCGAGGAGCTCTCCACGCGAGTGTCGTGGCTCCCGGCGCGCCGCCGCGGGACCACTGATCTGGACTCGATGATAATAAAATCTGAGTGGACTGTAACACTGGTTTATTTAAAAGAAAGAAAAGAAAGAAAATAATTTTATTTTGTACATAACACCAAAAAAAAACATAAAACAAACAAACAAACAAACAAAGGACTAATAGTTACATACAAAATAGGACTCACCTCAGCATAACGCTGGCCATACTAGGTGGTATGACCAGCGCTGGTCTTCCGGAGAGCCCTAGTAGGACTAAAAAAATGCATACAATAAAAACATAATCACCAACAACAAAACTAAATAAGACAAAACAGAAGACTTACACAATAACATAATAACAACAAACAGGCCAACACAGTCAGATAACAAAAATTTTTTCTTCTTCCTGCTTGCCCTGTATCTGATTAATATCTGTATTTAATTATTCAATATAATATGAACCCATCCATTCTCCATACTGATACTATGTGAAATAAACTGCTGCATGTTATGTTTCCACGCCTAAACCGCTGAACTAATTTTGATGAATTTTGGCATAAAAATACATGGGTTCTTGGAGAAGGAAATAGGCTACTTTTTATTTTTATTTTATTTTATTTTATTTTACATGGAAAACAAACAGCTGCTAATTGGTAAAATAAATAGGAGATAAGTGATAACACAAAAGCCAAAAAAGTTTTCACTCATGCTAACTAGATCAGGTTTAAGTGCCCCGAGCGCGCACCGGCGCGGGGACAGATGTAAGAATACCATATTATTATACACATATAAATATAAATTCAAAATTTAAACAAAATGTTAAACTATAAACAGATAAATAAATAATAGATTGACAATATAAGCCAAAGAAGTTTTACAAAATTTTCATTGCTAATAATCTTTTCTTTTTTTCCTCGAAATTTTTTCGTCGGTGTTCCAATAGGACCTACACCCTACACATCTTTCCGTTTGCACGAAAATCCGTCGGTCGAGCAGAAAACGTAATAGAAAAGAGCTAACGCAGCCATGAAAATATACTACAGTTGACGTCGAGCTCCGTCCGTGACTATTCAGGCCATATCCCTGAGACTCCCAAACAGGCGTACGTGAGCGGACTGCGCCGCCGGCCCCGCGCCGCCGGGCTCCGGGCCGCACGCCCCGCGCGCCGCGTGCCTCTATAGCTCATTACGAAGGGACGAAAGCGGCCTCCGTCGGGCTGACATAAAAGAGTAGAGTCTCTCGTATAGTGTCCCGCCTAACCGCTAGGCCGACGCCTAACCGTCCCGTAGATTTTGAGACAAGCTTAAGGATGCCAAAATAAAGGTTTATACAAGTCCATAGCCGACTATCTCTCGTTCCGAGGTGAAACCCCTAATATTCCTGGACTATTATCGGAGTAATATTAGTCGAGTGACCGTAACGTAGAAGCCCGTCGTGTGTATAATCAGTTGAACCGTCCTGCGTGCTGTACGTCGGCAGGCCTGCTGCTGCTGCGGTCGCCGCACTCGGTTATCTGTGACAATGCTGTGACGACTTGTATGGGTCCCGGTATCTATTACTAACAGAACGTCTAAGCTGGGAATTTTGTTAGTTTTTGCAACAAAACATGAGAGCTACGACGCGCGGGCCGAACTACGTCGTAGTACCTCTACGAATGCACTAGCGCGGGACGTGTATTTCGTGAATTCTATGTACCTGATGTACGAGTATAGTTGACTAATACAGTCGACGTAGGAACTAATGTAAATTAAGTGTTCGGACCGAGCAGTCGGTCGAACTACCGCGATACGCGGCGCTCAAAGAAAGACTTACGGGCTAATAATTGATTTGAGGGTTACCTTGTCGAGGGTCGCATTGACATGCGACACCGAGTCCCAAACCTGGCGTAGGTGTCTGGGTGGTGTTTGTGTGTGTGGTATTGTGTTTTGCGGTGAACTCCGGATTCGAGAGCCCGGCTTGCAGCTGGCCGGTGACGGCGGAAGCCGGCAATGCGTGCGCGCAACGAGCGGCCGCCTCGGGACAGTTTATGTCCTGTTTTCCTTTTGTTTCCGTGCACTTCGACTCGACCGATTCGCACCGAATCCATCAGTTATAATAAAACTCAACAACAAAATAATTCGCCACGTCTTCTCGTTAACCAAGCGAGCGAACGAGCGGCAAAAGAGACAATGACAGATCGAAACGTTTTTTCTTTTGCCAATTGTATTGACTTGTGACTCGCGGCATTTGTCCACGCCTTTACGGTTGCGAACATCAAGGGTTGTAGGTACTCATAAACGTAGCTTAGTGTCGTTGCTAATGAATACTTAAAGTACTGTGTGTTTTACTGACGTGAGTTGACACGTATGGTAACGAGACATGTTCTTTAAGCACGGATCGACTTTCAGCGACGATTCCGAGTAAGGCTATATACAGTTGCGTCGGCCGTCGACCGGCGCCCACTGGCACTCGGGCGCGGCGCGGACGCTACGAGCACAGCTCCTTTTACATTTTCAATATCCGTCACTAGTCGAAGGAATCTATCGCCGGCGGCGCGGCCGCTCCGGGGCCGGCGGACGTGCCCCGAGTTCGGATCGCGACGACCTCCGCCGCGCCCCGGTGATCGCCCGATTGCGGAGCGATCGCACTCCTTCCCCGACTCGATCGACCGACTTCACCCTTCCCGCAGAACCTCAAAGCGGCCAACTTTTGTATTTATTTGCCGAAGCCCGACATTAAAGAAGTCGTCCCCGAGATAACTATCGGCTTCGTCGGTTCGTTCCCTTCGGGCGCGGCTCCGCTACGTTTCTTTAGTTCTCCGGGATAACGGAATGTCCGTAACGAGTCACGCTGCGGACGACAATCTCGGCCGGATGCCGCGAGCCGCGCGCGTCGGAACACACTGCTACATCGAGCCCCTTTCCGAGCCGCTCTGTTCGATTACTGTTCATTAATTAGCCGCTTGTCCTTCATTTAAAACAAGTGGATCGTCTGCGGCGCGGTGCCGCCGAGTGCGGGCGGGAGCCGCCGGGTGCACTATTAGTCCTCGCAGGTTCGCAGCGCCGGCGCCGGCGAGTCTCCGGCGTCGCTCTGAGAGCGCAGTGCAAGTTGTACCTATATTTCAATGAAAAAAGAACTTATCGTCGAATATATTTTCATCCCACGAAACACGAAAAGGTTACGAGGATTACGGAGCTTGGTACTTTGTCAAATGTGGCGCGAGTGATCCGGCCGGCCTCCGAGAACGGCATGACGTTGAATTCGGAGTCGAGTCCCACGCCCGCGCGCCCGCCGCGCGGGGCTCCAGGGCTCCAGGGGCACATCTCGGGTCACGCCGTCGGGTTGATGTTTAACAAACGAAACGACTCGACGTGTATATTCAGGAACAAAAACGTAAACGATCGGCACCGCTAACGTAATTTTTTCTAAATTATCATTAATATTATTGCCGCCCCGCGCTCCCGGGGTCCGCGGCCGTGCGTCGACTTAACGATATTTTTTAACTTTACCGAATATTTTTCTTGAAAGGCCTCGAAGAAAATTCCTACGGTGTACGAACTCCGGCGCTAAAATGCTGAGCTCCGGCCTCGACGACGCTGAGGCCCGGGGCCGGCCGGCCTGCAGCGGGCGTGGCCGCCCCGCGCTGCGGGTTCGCCTCCGGGTGCTCTCTGCGCCGCGTATTTGTACAAAGGAAGCACGCGCGGCGCTGCGCTGCCTCCGAGTTTTCCTAGTTTACTATCATATTTGAATACTGCACACTAGGGTTCGAACAAAGTCGCATTGCAAGCTGTTCGCCGCGGCGGCGGGGCGGCGGCGCTGCGGGCTCGCGCCGGTCGTCCAATTTACAATATAGGTATTTTTACAGCCCATGAAAACACAACAGTTATCCTTGTTTGTTGCGTGAAACGACCGAACCGTGGGATTTATGGCGGAGTTTTTATATTTATGGAGCGATTCTCTCTCGCCCCTCCTCCCCCCCCTCCGGCGCGCTGGCCGCGACCGCCCCTCGCGGCTCCGACCCGAGTGTTGTAGCCGCGTAGAACCTTTTTTGGCGTTAGCGATTAAAATACTGGCAGGATGGTTCAGTCGATAGAAAACCAAGTTTCAGTAAAAAAATGGGCTCAATTCTGAAAACTTCCGGACGGGACGAGGTAACCCTAGTTTATGCTTGTTCTGTGCGATGAGCGCGCGCGCACCGCGTCGGCCGGGCGGCCGGCGCGTCTCCAGGGAACGGACGGCCAGGGCCGCCTTGTACCAGCGATGTAATGAAACGGGGATGGCAAAATGAGGTCGTGACACACTGTCGTCGTACACATTCTCCGAAATGGATCCTGGAAAATGTTGACAAGGTTTCCATCGTCAATAACGCGGGCAGCTCGTCGGTCTTGCGAGGCGAGAGCTTCGAGCCGGCATTCGGCCGAGCCGTCCCGGGGGCGGCACCCACGCGCGGTAAACACCGCCCGTCCGGACCTAGGATGCCCAGCTATTTTAGCTTTTGACTCGGAGTGGGTTCCGCAGTTGAGCGCGGGTGTAAGGGAGATCGAGATGGCCAGTCGGAGGTTTATCGAATATATATCTTTTGTTTATTTCTATTTATTTTTGGTATAATTGTATCACAGCCGGTGATTGAAAATGAAATATACTATATATACTGGATGCTCGGCTGTCGTACTCGCGTCATTGGCGTCGCTGGACCCCGCGCCGACGGGTAAAACACGTCTATTGTATTGTGTTCTGACGCGACGCAAAAGTTTGATACAGAAGCAGATTTTACTGAGCGAGGCATCGCTAGCAGTTTCTCTGGCGCGGCAACGGAGTCGGTCGCGTTCGCGCACGCCGCCGATCGCACCTGGCGTGATCCGAGGCTTCATAGAGGTCATTTTTTTTATGTTAACGGTATGGACGGCGTGCTGCAGCTCCCCGATCGCGAGTGACCGGCGCGTTCGGACACGTTCGTTACGAATACGAAACTCGTGTGCTATTTCGATGATGCGGTGAAAACACTCGAGAATGATAATAATAAATTCGTCCTTCGAATCGTAAATCGTAAATTCGAAACGACGAGGCCGCGATCCACGCAAATATTTACGCGACGCTTTGTTAAATAACAGAGTCTAGAATTCGTCCTAATTAATGATCATCAGAAGTGAATAATTTACATAATCGGAGGAGAAATGCTAAACGGACGAACGAAACAGAAGTCGGCGCGAGAATTTGCATAACGCGAGTTCACTGCGGACTCTCTCGCCCGTCCCGTCCCGGAGACGTCGCTCGCTACGACGGTACGGCCGGTCGGCTGTCGGGTCCGCAAGAAAGTCACGGCGGCCGCCGTTCGGTGGCCTCGCCCCACACAAATAGTGCTACGAAAATTCCGTCGCGTCGTAAGAGCGGACAGCGCCATCTAGTATTTTTTTAATAAACAATAATGTTTTAACGGTACTGCGCGGCAGCAGAATATCTGGTACTGCGGCGGTACTACGTGGAGGACCTCCAGGTCCCGCCGAGGAGATCTACCACCGAGTAAAACCTTTATATTTTGAATGAGAAGTGACCGCTAGTCGTGTTGTTGCAGTGCTATCGTGCGGCGAGGCGGGCGCGCCGCGGCTCGCCAAGCGCTACGTGGGGCTCTACACGGGGCCGTACTTCGACCCCTCCGCGCCCAACAACATCACCACGCAGCTGGGCACGCACGCCTACCTGCCCTGCAAGGTTTGCGAACGATGACTCGAAACATCTCTTGTAGGGGGCGAGTCGGTCGCCCGGCGGCCCCGGCGCCGTGCGCCCCGGAGAGAGCTCATCTTATTATTCATTTATCATTTCACTCAATATTATAATACGTGCGTTTGCCGAGCACACTTGACGTCAAACGAGGATGCGGACCGCGATGGAGTGTGCTCGCCTCGGAGCAGATTCATTGGCGCCTCGATTACACCTCTCTTAGTAAAATCCTCTCCTTACTAAGGTTGCCTGGAAGAGATCGCTCTTAGCGATAAGGCCGCCAATTGTTCCACTAGTGTTAAGTTTATGTTGTAATAATTGTTTGTAATTGGTGTGAATAATAAAGAGTTATATTATTATTATTATTATTATTACACCCAGATATTTGGCGTTTATAATCGTTTTCCTCTCGAGTGTGTGCCCAGGACGCAGTGTGACGTGTGTGTGTGTGTGCGCGGCAGGTGCGCCAGCTGAGCAACAAGTCGGTGTCGTGGATCCGGCGGCGCGACGCGCACATCCTCACCGTGGACCGGTTCACCTTCATCGCGGACGAGCGCTTCCAGGCCTTCCTCGTCGAGGCCACCGACACCTGGACGCTTCAGGTGCGCCTTTTTATAGTTATGTGTTCGACCGCCGCGCCGTCTCGCCTGATGTAGAGCGAAAATGCGCTCTAAAAGATCCAACAACACGTCGAGCAAGATCGAGCTTGTTCTCGGTATTGATGGAGCGGGTGTTCCGGGAATTGACCTGTTCGTTTGCAGACTCCTTTTTAATATTTGAATAATTGATTATTTCTAAATCGGATTGGGAAAGTCCTCGTAGTCGTCGACGTCGATCGTTTCACTCGTCCCGGGAGGGGCAGGTGGAGCTGTGTCCCGGCCGGCGCCGGGCCGGGCCGGGTGCTGTAGCCGTGTTGACGTGTTGCAGGTGAAATACGTGCAGGCGCGGGACGCCGGCCTCTACGAGTGCCAGGTGGGCACCGAGCCCAAGATGAGCCACTTCGTGCAACTCAACGTCGTAGGTGAGCAAGGGGGATGCGGGGCGCGCGGGGGCCAAGCACTGTTGGAAATACCGATACTAGGCCCTACGACGCCCAGATCATAATCTCGCTGAAAATATCTCTTCGTCAGCGCATTCCGTTGCTTAGCGGTTTGCACGATGCAACAGGAATCAGGCTAGTTCCTCGGAGTTCTTGCAATGATATTTCAAAAAATCATGACGATAACATTGAAACGTGGGCCTGATGAGAATTTCGGTAAAATAATAATATACATTTGTATAAGTTTGAAAATAATGTAAAATATTCGGTACAGTCGCCGGTCGCCGTGATGTCGCGATGCCTTCTGCTTATTCAGTGGCGCGCGCCGGGGCGGCCGGTGTGGGGGGTTCCTGCCGCCGCGGCCGCGGCCTCAGTAGGAGAATGACACGCGTGTGTTCCAGTGCCGCGGATCGAGATCGCGGGCGAGGCGGACCTGTACGTGAAGGCCGGCAGCACGGTGAGCCTGAAGTGCGTCATCACGCAGGCGCTGGAAGAGCCCGCCTACATCTTCTGGTACCACAACGACGAGCGCGTGCTCAACTACGACCGCAGCCTCGTCGAGATCCGCATGGAGCGCACCGCGCCCGACACCACGGTCAGGCGCGCCGCCACCCCGCACTCCGCACCCGCATTACACTCGCTCCACACTCCGCACTCTACACTCCGATCGCTTGACGTTCAGCTCGCCTCGCATCCGGCTCGCTTCGCTCTCCACTCGCTCCATATCCCGATCGCTTCGCTCTCCACTCGCTCCACATCCCACTCGCTTTGCTCTCCACTCGCTCCACACTTCGCTAGCTTTTCACTCTGCGCCCTATGCTCCGCATTTTTAAGTTCGCTTGCTCCACATTGTTTTTTTAATTCATCAGGCAACTGCATAAAAAATAATTGATAACTGCATACAGATTCCTTAATCTGTTTTAGATTCACAGTGATTGTCACCATTTATTTTAAACGGATTAAGTCAAGTCACAGTCGAAGTTACATAGTCATGATTAAATTGACGATCACGGTCAAGTCCAGTCCAAACCCTAATGAGGTGGTGAGAGTTTTATTAGAAGCTTCTACGGAGTTTTGGAAACAGTACAAGAAACAATATTCACCACATGACGTCCAAACCCACACTTGTGCGTATCATTTGGTACTTTGTGGTCTTAAATCCACTGTATTTAAACTTATACATTCGAAAAACATAAGTGTTAAGGTCGCTTGCGCGGACGCGTTACAGGTGGGGAACCTGGTCATCTACAGCCCGCGACGCGAGGACTCCGGCAACTACTCGTGCGCGCCCTCCAACCTGGACTCCGCCTCTGTCGTGTTGCACGTGCTCAGCGGTCGGTACCCGGGATGTCTGAACGCCGTGCGGGGCTCAGGCACCGCAAGTCACTTCTATCCGTAGTTTCAACACATAATACCACTTTTGCGTCACCCGTACAAAAAAGTCGCTACTGCTATAATTCGGACTATTTCCTAAATACACGCGTTGTGTTTCGGGCTATTTAGCTTCGTGCTGTCACCTCATGTGCCGTGAACGTACTACCAGTACGCTGCTTGCCGTCGGAGATATAAATACGTTCGAGACGCATCTAGCCCCGCATCCGCACTAACCACGGCGTGCATAATTTAAAAATATTAGAAAACGATGCTCTTGTATACTTTTATTTTCCATCCCACAGCCCATAGGTCTCGTATTAATTTAAATAAATAATATATAAATTCAAATCCTGTTGTATAGCATAGGATCCAATAGACTTTTTGCTGGTTATTGCAAGTAGGGTCATGTATTTTTGTTATGAGGTGTTTTTGGTTGAACGGTAGAGTTTATAGTGAATGTCATATACTCGTACTTCGCCTTTGTTACGTTCACCGTCAATAGGTTAGCTCTTAGCCATTTCACTGCGTTATAAAGTCCTTTGTTGGCCATAGCTTGAGTATAATTAAAAGTTTTACTCTCAAAGACTAACACAGTGTTGTCTGCATAGGTATACACCTTTCCTCCTTCGATATCTAAGTCACATAGATTGTTGATAAATATAAGAAAGAGCGTGGAGCCAAGTACACTGCCCTGCGTCACACCAAATTTTATTTAAACTTCTGCGCTAAGATGTTCTTTTATTTTAATTATTTGAGTCCTGTCGGTCAGATAAAAAACTACTAAACCATTGGAGTTATTGGATTACTCCCCGGATTCCTATTGCTTCTAGCTTAGCTAGAAGTATGGGGATAGATACCGTGTCAAACGCTTTTGCCAAATCAAGGAATACTCCCACTGTTTTACTACGTCTGTTTATTTGATATATCGCCTTATTGGCAAGAGTATTTAGGCAACTGCGTCTTCGGTGGATACACCTGCTCTAAAGCGAAACGGATTATCGGAAAGTAATAATTTGACTTCTTAGTTGTGCTGTTTATGAGCTTTTCTAAATAGCACAGGCAACAGTGGCAAAATATCGGTCCACAGTTAGAGATCGAGTTTCCATCCCCACCCTTATAAATCGAACATATGATGAATTTTTTTGAACTTTATAATTCAAATTCAAATTCAAATCATTTATTTTGCAGAGACATGGGTTACATATTTTCATAGTATATAAGTCATATTATAAGATATATGGCTTATATACTATATATAGACTAATCCACTGTCCATACTTGCTTTTTCTTATGCTGTTGAGCCATTCGGTGATGATTTAGGGCTTTATGACATGTTTAGGCCTACGATACGATATAGATAATGTCGTGCTTGCAGGCGAGCAGCCGGCCGCCATGCAGCACGGGAACGCGGCGGCGCGACCGCGCGCGCCCACGCTCGCCGCCGCCGCCGCCGCCGCCGCCGCCGCAACGGCCACCGGGCGCGCCGCGCGCCGGCTGCCGCTGCTCGCGGCGCTCGCGCTGCTGCTCCCGTCAGTATACCTCTCCGCACACGAAGAGCCGCCGCCGGCCCGCTTCGCTTGCTGACGCGCTCGCGTGCTCCTTGCAGGTTGCTGTGCCACGACGACGGCGACGACACCAAATAGCGGCGGCGACGCACCGCACCGACCCCGCGCGGCCGCCGCGCGCGTCGCGTGGACTGTGTGATCGGTGGAAGGACGGTCGGCTGTCCGCCCAGTGCTGTGAACTCAGTGCCGTCGCGGGGGGCGGGAAGCGGGGACTGTAAATAGGCGCGAAGCGCGACTCTTGTAAACATGTACATAATATTATGACTATCGTATTGATAATTACCTTATCGGATAAACACTGATTTCGAGACGAGTTTTACGCGTCTGGGGACGTTGAAAGGTCGCCGTTCTGTAAATACTGACGGGGTGACGTGCGACAGGGGACGGGCGCCCGGCGCGCCGCTCTCCGGCCGCCGCGACGTGGCGCGCGGCGGCGGAGACGCGCGGCGGCGGAGACGCGCGGCGGTGGAGACGCGTGCGCCGGAGCCACGCTTGTTTGCCAGATTTATAATAATTATGTGAAAGCTCAAGTTTTGTTACGACGCACGGGTGCCGTACTCGGGAGAGCGTCCTCTCTCGCGCGGCGCCGTGCTTCACGTCCAACGACGGTTCGCCGTGAGTTCGGCCGACACTGTTACTGCCTCACCTGTACATATTATTCTGTAAGAAAATACAAATAAAACAGAGATCGTTGAAACATTCGAGTCGTATTTAATTTGCCCATCCTCCCTGTGCAGTCTTAATAGCAGTTCAGTTTTAAGTGCAGTTTTAATAATTTTGTGACGCCATCTATAAAGTTCTTGTGGAACCGAATTTACTTAGTTGATTTTTCCACACATTGGGTTTGAACATACATAATTATGTTGTAAGTATGATTTGTAGTTCAGATAGAATCTAATAATTTCTAAATGTAAAAAGATGTGTGTTTTATTTACAACGATGATAAAATCCATTCTACTATATCTACATGTCATATTATTATAGTAAATCGATTCCTTATTAAAAACTAATAACATAATATATAAAATTAAAACTATTTATAAACTTATAAAAATAACTTAGTCAAAAAGTCCGTCAGATGAAGGATATGTGGCCAGAACGCTGGCGGCATCGCCACGCTGGATTCCTTTCGGCTTTAGACGCGGCAGCACCAGCTTGTCCCGAAGTCGCAGAAATATGAGAGTCGCCGAGGTATCGAATAGAAAAAAATCGTTTGTTTTTTTTCATATAAAGTGGCAATTTCATAGTTCAAACACCTAATTGATATGTGTATAGTATCAATACAAATTCAAAATTTAAACGAACTACCAAATTAAACAATTAAGTATTAATTTCGATTTATATCGCTACATTGTATTTATTTTTGTTATATTTTGCTAGATGTATTAATTATACAATAGTAAATATGATAACTAAAATTATTACATTTTTTTTAAATAATATTGTGTCAAGATATAGGTACGATATGTTCATAAGTATATTTATTTAAATACATACGTGTTAAATAGAATCGTTATTAATAATAATTATTGTTAATACATACATACAAGGAGCCGCTTCGAGTCAAGGCAACGTTCGAGGTTCCAACATTTGTGTCACGTATCGAATCATAAACGTGAACATTTAAAATCAAAATCGTCACTTCATTCTACCATACAAATAAAAAAAAACATTACTTTGTAATTTATTTGACAACCCTTACGAACGGTCAGTGGTTGTCGTGGTGCGTCGGTACTTCACGTCGGAACAGCTGCTCACACTGTATCAAGCACAAGTTCGATCGTGCATGGAGTACTGCTCGCACCTTTGGGATGGATCCGCCAAATACCAGCTGGAGGCGTTGGAATCAATTGAGAAGCGTGCCAAGAGACTCATCTGCAATGACTTCCTCGTTCGAGCTAAACGTCATAGCTTTGAACATCGTCGTAAAGTTGCTAGTTTATTGGTTTTTTATCGGATTCATTTCAGAGAGTGTGCTTCGGATCTGCATGCTCTAATTCCCTCATGCCCATTTTTCCATCGGACGGCCAGAAGCTCGAAGAAGCGACATCGTTTCACGGTTGACATTCCAAGAACCCGTACGAAGCGATTTGAATCTACTTTCTTTGTCCGAACGGCTAAAGCATGGAATGCGTTACCTGAGTGGGTGTGCCCTGATGGATACAATCTGGGTGTCTTCAAGTCGAGAGTGAATCGGTATCTTCTAGGCGAGCGTGCTCCATCGTAGACCACATCTTCACTTAACATCAGGTGAGACGGCGATCAAACGCAAGCCTATTGATCAAAAAATAAAAAAAAATGTACGTCGCCTGCACCGCCCCGGTCCGCAGCACTCCTCGCAACAAAACTCGACCGGAACCGAGGGAAGGACAAACAACTCCTTGTGTACCTACCTACTAGTGCCGTCGTACCATCACTAGGGTGGAGCGTCACTGTCATGGAACGAATCTATTTGAATACGCGCACAAACTCGCATTTGGCCAAATTATCCTACTAATATTATAAAGGTGAAAGTTAGTATGTTTGGGTGTTTGTTACTCAATCACGCAAAACGGCTGAACGAACTTGAATGAAATTTGGCACACAGATAGTTTATTACCTACCTACCGTCTACACTATCTACATCTACATCGACACTAATATAATATAATTAATTAATAATAATCATAATCATCATATCGACGCTTGAAAGGCAACCCTTACTAAGCGACATTGAGTAAACTTTACAGGAGAGCGATTTAAAGTTCAAAATATTTTTTAAAAAATCATAAAAATTTACCTAATTGTTCGATTAAAATGATTTTAACACTCATAGAAATCGTTTTTTTTATAGCTATCCAAATTGTTAAAATAAGACACCTGACACTTTTATAAACACCGGTTTCTGTCGCTTAGATAAAATTTACCTGGTTTGATAAACAGGTAAAATTATATAAATCATCACTGTAGTGTGTGCAGTATCATGTAAAAATAGGTAAAGTAACTTAGTTTAGAATTTTAGTACAGGAAGATTGATCTAATAAGATCTGGTAGTTTAAAGTAAATCAAGTAAATTTATCTAAACGTTATTTAATGATTTTTGAGATTGTGGAAATTGTATCTTAGTGATTAAAATTACCCCAAACCTCCCTTCGTAACTGACATTTAACCAAGAACCGTATAGGTAATTATTATCATGCACGAAAATTTTATATTGAATAAAAGTATTTATTTAAAATTTAACGAATATGCTACGCAGTAGACCATACAAAATCAATAAGGAAACTACTTAATTATGACATAACATTTGGTCTGAGATATTTTTTTTTATCTAAACAATTATTATTGCTGTCGCAATTATAAATTACTCCACCATTTTCATAAATCACTTTCTAAAAAAATATAAATCACAATTGTCAGTAAATGAATTATTAATAAATTAAACATAGTAAATAAACCAAACAACATTCTTACAAAATAACAGCAAGTTTAACCTACTGTGCAAAGTGTGACAATTTTTAACACTATTAATAATATCACTGTAATTACTATAATAACGAGACTTGTATTATTTTCACAACATAATCAGTCTCTAGAATAGAAACAAGGATATTATTCATATCAAAAATATAGCAATATAAAAAAAATCCTTAATCTAATTGTACCTTTAAAAAATATGTCTTTAGTACGAATGGCAACGTGAGATCTTGTTAGTTACCATAACAAGATCTCACGTTGCCATTCGTATGACAATTTTTGCCTTTTTTTGCGCGTGGAATGTTCACAAAGTCATGTTTAAAACAATTAGGAATAACTTTGTCCACGCAAAGTTTGACTAAATCGTCATATTTAGCTTTTGATATGAAAAGCTGCGATCGATAACAAGGTAAAAAAGACACCTTGGTTTTAGACTGAACTTCAACATCAAAAGACGCCGCAATAGGATTCATAGATGTTTTATATTTAACGCTTTGCTTATCTTTTCGTCTGTTTTATATTTAACGCTTTGCTTGTCTTTTGTCTTTCAAAAACTGTCAGACCATACTCTAGACTTCATGGCTGAACGACGCTCGTTACGACTACAGTCATCCTATGATGCAAAGCGCTACATATAGGCTGAGTAGCCTAATAGACAGATATCGAAATTCCTGCGACAGAGAAAAAAGGCTCCAAAGTGTTCGTAAGAGAAATGTCTATTGGACAAAGCCGGTTGACGAAGCTGAAGAAAGAAGATGGTAGTATAGCGTCGACTAAAGCAGAGGTATTAGAGGAGGTCGAAAGGTTCTATGGACGGCTATACACCTCAGTAGCTGAGCCTGTTAGCAGCGCGGCCAAAGACCCAAGAGCCAAGCTTACCCGGCACTATACCGAAGATATCCCGGACATCAGCCTGTACGAGATTAGAATGGTCCTGAAACAGCTTAAGAACAACAAGGCGCCGAGTGATGACGGAATCACATCGGAGCTTCTGAAAGCGGGTGGAATACCGGTACTTAAAGTCTTTCAGAAGCTCTTTAATTCTGTCTTACTCGAAGGTATAAAGCCAGAAGCATGGAACAGAGGCGTGGTGGTGTTGTTCTTCAAGAAAGGTGACAACACTTTATTGAAGAATTATAGGCCCATCTCGCTTCTGAGCCATGTTTATAAGCTGTTTACGCGGATCATTACGAACCGTCTCAGTCACAGGTTCTATGACTTCCAGCCTTCCGAACAAGCCGGTTTCCGTAAAGGTTACAGTACCATAGACCACATCCATACGCTAAGGCAAATTACACAGAAGACCGAAGAGTATAATTTGCCTCTTTGTCTAGCGTTTGTGAACTATGAGAAAGCCTTTGATTCGATCGAGACATGGGCGGTGGTTGAGTCTCTCCAACGATGCCATATTGACTATCGGTATATCGAAGTGTTGAAATGTTTGTATAATAACGCTACTATGTCGGTCCAAGTACAGGAGCAGACTTCGAAGGCGATTCCACTGAAAAGAAGCGTAAGACAGGGAGATGTTATATCTCCGAAACTGTTTACTGCCACAGTGGAAGACGCCTTCAAGCTCCTGGAATGGAAAGGATTCGGCATCAATATTAATGGCGAAAACATCACTCACCTTTGATTTGCCGACGGTTTAGTGGTCATGGCAGAGTCGTCGGAGGAACTCAGCACAATGCTCGAAGACCTCAATTGAGTTTCTCAACGGGTGGGTCTTAAAATGAACATGGACAAAACGAAGGTAATGTTGAATGCCCCAATATCAGTTGGAAGCTCGGTTCTTGAAGTTGTTGACAAGTACATTTACCTAGGACAAACAGTCCAACTAGGTAGGTCCAACTTTAAGAAAGAGGTCATCATCGAATTCGATCATCGAATCCAACTCGTCTAGGCGGCGTTCGGAAAACTGCGCAGCGTTTTCTCGTCCGAATTACCTCAGTGCCTCAAGTCGAAAGTCTTCGACCAGTGTGTGTTACCAGTGATGACTTATGGCGCCGAAACGTGGTCTCCGATGTGCCTTCTTAGTAAGCTTAAAGTAGCATAACGAGCTATGGAGAGGGCTATGCTCAGTGTTTCCCTACGAGATCTAATCAGAAATGAGGAGATCCGTAGGCGAACTAAAGTAGCCGACATAGCCTAGCGGATTAGCAAGTTGAAGTGGCAGTGGGCAGGGCACATAGCACGCAGTACCGATGGCCAATGGGGCTGTAAAGTTCTGGAGTGGAGACCACGGACCGGCAAGCGCAGCGTAGGATGTCCACCCACAAGGTGGACAGACGACCTAATAAAGACCGCGGGAACGCGCTGGATGCGAGCCGCTTCCAACCGGTCTTTATGGAAATCAATGGGAGAGGCCTATGTCCAGCAGTGGACGTCATACGGCTGATGTTGATGATGATTGTCTTTTCTGAAAGTCATAATACGGATCTTGCTTATCTTTTCAGTGAAGTTGCCAAAGTGATTAGTTGTTAAAGTGATAATAAATTCGTGATCAACCGATGTACGTGCAGCAGTAGTTGATTCAGTCGTTTCAGTGTGATCTGTTGTGGTGCGTAAGGCATAGGCACAGTATCGGCAAGAACCGAAAAAGCTAAATCTTTCGAAGTGTCAATGCTGATAGAAGCTGGCTCTAAGGTTTTTTTAGCTGCTAGAAAAATAAAATTAATTTAAAATTATTACTTTATTATTTCTAATACATAATATTATTTAAAAATAATTCGAAACGAAATGTTGTTTTGAAATATGTGCTACCTTTGCATAATTTGATTGAATACTTACCATGTCTTCGTTGAATGAGCACCAAAATGTGAAGTATATCTTCCCTAAGCGACGGCGGGCGCCTGGATGAGAACCTGTATAGACGTGTCACGTCACGTGTCTCGCATACCTACACGACAATTTTTAAACTCGTGCAGTTCCTTAGCGACGAGAAAGTAAATTTTGCGGACAGGTAAATTTATCTACACGACATTCTTAGCCATTTAGCAAATCAAGTAAGACTATCTAACCGACATCATTAATATTAACTGTTAACAAGTAAAAATACCTAAGGATAAAAAAGAAATATTATGTTATGCAAGTAAAAATATCTAAGCTCTAATATTGTTCCACTTTATTTCAGGTTAACTTATACAAATGACACTGTCACAAAATATAATAATAAGTTAAAATGCATAACCACATAAATTACAATTGCTTTGTGCAGGTAAAATCCACTAAGTGGTTTCAAAGGAAAATTTCGTAACAAGTAAAAATACATAAATACAAATAAATGAAAAAGTCAATACATGAAAAACCGAATAAGTTCATATTCTTAATTGTTAGAATGTCGTAACTGATGGATATTCTTAAAATCACTTTTTTTTGGTCGTTTATTAAGCACAAAATGTAGATTTAACTGAAATTACGCAATATCTAAGCGACAATAAAACTCGTCGTAGAACTATGAGACCGAGACCAATCGACGCAGAAAAATCTGGCGGTTAGAATGGTATATATAACTCATTTTACGGATTTATGTCGCTTAGTTAGGATTGCCTTTCAAGCGTCGATATTATAAAGAGAAAAGATTTGAATGCTTGTAACGAATAAATTCAAAAAGTATTGGACCGATTTTAAAAGTTCGGGATACCATATGTCCAACTATTGTAATTATGCCATTAAAACTATTTTTTACATATAAAAAGTTAATAAAATGCCGTCCTAAATTAGAGCACGTTATTCTTATATTGATAATTGTTATTTTATTTTATTTTATTTTATTTTTATTTTATTTTATTTTACATGGAAAACAAACAGCTGCCAATTGGCAAAATAAATAGGAGATAGTGATAACACAAAAGCCAAAAAAGTTTTCACTTACGCTAACTAGATTAGGTTGAAGTGCCCCGAGCGCGCACCGGCTCGGGGACAGATGTAAGAATACCATATTATTATATACACGTAAGTATAAATTCAAAAGTTAAACAATATGTTAAATTATAAACAGATAAATAAATAATAGATTGACAATATAAGCCATAGAAGTTTTATAAAATTTTCATTGCTAATAATCTTTTATTTCGTTTAAATTTTTTTGCTATCAAAGTCTTTGTGGTACCTATCATATTTAATTTTAGTGTTTACAAAAAATTGCTTTGATATAGCATTCTTAAAAGTGTTTTGCCTCATCATAAATAAGTCGACGTCCTTTGAATAATTGTAATTATAATTAAGTAGCGTACGGATAAAAAATGAATTTTTACTATCGAGATATTGTAAGCTTGTAAGAACTGTACGATGCGGCCGACGTGTCTTGGCGAGTCCGAACTTCGCGACTACTTGAGTAATAACTGTTTGAGAAAATTTGAAGCCTTCTTTTAAACTGAAAATAAATATATTTTTACGACTTAATTTCAATCGATTTGAATAAAAATCGATTAAACAACACACTCGGGCACGCGTATTGGACGTCCCTTTTTGGTTACTTCGTAAAGCTCCGTGCTTAGTCGGCAATGCTCGGAGGTCGGTAATGTGTCTCGGTCGCACGTCACTGGTGTTTATTTGTGTTATTTGCAATAACAAATAATTGTCATTTGGCACTTATATTATTCGTCAAATACCACCAAAGCATAATACTGTCTTAAATCGTCAGGCGAGAAAAATGATTTATAATTTAACGCAGTATCTATATGAAAAAAGAAAGAGAAGGAGGCGTAATAGAATTTTTAATTTATAAGTTTTTTTGTAGCTGGCTGTCTCAAAGTGTTTTGATATTTAATTTTATTTGTACTCGGTCACTGTATCAGGGAAATTTTATTCGATGGGTTATAAAAACAAGTTTGGCAACAAGTAACAGTTTTGTTCACGAGTGTACTTGTACGACTGTACATGCGCTAGAGTTCGCAGAGCCATGTTCCGACTCGCCGAGATACGTCGGCCGTATTCTATGTAACATAATGTGTAATGTAACTATCTGTAACATAAATAACTAGCTGCGCCCCGCGGTTTCACCCGCGTGGTGATGGAACATTTTAATAATGATGATAGAAACTATTTTATTTTTTCGTCAATTTTCAATGTTTTTATGTTATTCTGCTATTCGGGACGGAGACAAATCCAACAAATAAATAATCATGAAAATCGGTCCAGCCGTTCTCCAGTGTTCGAACGACTGTCTATCGGCTTTCTACCGGATACACTTCGGGGATTGTGCCTTGGAGTTGCACGGCTTGGTTCCCCCGCCCCTTTTTACTACCGGACGGCCAGACAAACGCGACCAAAGCGTCACCCGTACACGGCGGACGTTCCGCATGTGCGCACTAAGCGCCTCGAATCCACATTCTTTATTCGCACAGCGAAGATGTGGAACTCTTTGTCGGAGTCTGTATTTCCCGAAAAGTACAATATGAATGTCTTCAAATCAAGAGTAAATAGGTTCCTTCTAGGTAAGCGTGTTCCATCCTAGGCCACATCATTGCTTAACATCAGGCAGGATGTGGTCAAACGCGAACCTATTCTATGTAAAAAATAAAACAACTATACTTGGCACTTCGTCATATTTTGTCCAAGATTTTTTTATGAATTTTTACATCAGTCTCATTTTTTGGTGTCAGTATGGTTCTTCCACACAACCAATTTTGTTGCACACAATATATTGTTGCAGATTGAGATAAACTTGATCAATGAGTTCGTCTTCCGACTTCACAACATGGCAAAATTGGTGTGTGAAAACAACCATACCTTCTTGGTCGGTGTGTAGGTGGCCTTCACAAATTTCTAGGAGTTTTTGAGCATATGCTCCTTATTCGACATCGCTGAATAACTGGACTCGTAAGATAACGCTTTTCAAGTTTAGTCCACAAATATGATGCTTTCAGACATACATTCATCTCATCTGCTGCAGGGCCTCCTCGACAACAGGTTAAGTCTGTGTGAAATTCCCTGCCAATAACACTACCACACCACCCGTCACCCGCGCACCCGTCCCATTCGCCCGCCGCCGGACCGCACCGTAATATCGCGCACTGGGTTGTGTATCGTCATAACTATTTAAATACATATTTGTCCAAATGATGCAGTGTAAAAGACAAAGTTTATCTACTTTAAAGACCAAATGCGATATAAGTATTTATTTTGATTTAAGGATCAATTTGTTATTACCGAATGTGCGTTAGAAATAAATTATAATTTTTTATTGTATTTATGGTTCACTATTTTGGCGCTAATGGCTTACACATAAAAGATAGATATATGCTGTCGCGAGCTTTTTTGTAGGACTATTTAAGATAAACGTTTCCATTGTACATTATATACGTGTAAGTCCAACGGTTTTTGCGGCGCACGCCAGAATAGCTCGCAGATGGCAGATTTTTTTCCTACTTACTTGACACTTATCGTCATAGTTTGGATAATTCACACTTTATAATTTATAGCCTGTGTGTTATTCTGTAAGCTATATTATTGTAAAGTTTCATCAAAATCCGTTCGGTAGTTTTTGCGTGAAAGAGTAACAAACATACATCCATACTGAACGGGCGCCTAGCCATGTACATACCTCGGTAGATGACTAGACGTCTGTTGAAAGTTGAATAGCTCAGCGGCCTCAAACCAATCGTTGGGTCTGGACGACGTCTGGCTATTCCGTCCGAGCAACCACGGAACCCACTTGGAGCACTCCGACGGCTGTCCGGATATGAACGGGTATTCTACCTGTACACCTGCGTACCCTATCGCCCTAACCCTCTTCCCTATTCCCTACTTCCCTATCGTCCCTGACCTACCATATAGTACATATATACTTATATTGATGGATACAGGATACCAGTTGCCGTGAGACCTATCGGCAACAGGCGGAAGGGGAAGGGATAATTGAGGAGGTACGACTTTACCACTGCCGTGACGCAGACTCACGCCACGGTCACATATGGTGACGGTGCTAATAGCTCTTGCCACAGTGGAGGGATTTAGTCAGGGGTACCCGCCCGCCCAGCGGATATATGCCGGGCACGGCGCGGCTTCTCGCTTCCGTGTAGTCGGCCACTTGAACGGCTCGGTCTGACCTCTTCATGGTCGGCCGGTAGGTCGCCTGGTTGACCTGACTCCGGTGCGGTGGTAGTTCCCTAACTCCGAGTGCAGCTGCCAACAGGCACACCACTGCACTCCTTCGATGATGTGAATCAAACCCAGGTTGAGTAGTGATTGATTTATTGTAATAATGTAACAGTTTATATACAATTACTTATTACTATTTGGAGCCCTCGATTGTACTAGAATTGCTGATCGTCCAGTTTTATGCGGCCGCGGACTTCGCCCGCTGCCACTAGGTTGCTGATTCTGCATTCGGCTGTCGCTATGTCCAGTATGGATATTCTGGCGCCTCTCGGTCGTTACAATGTCCAGTACCTATGGACACATACATTCTTACAAGCTTTCGCGTTTATAATATTGGTAGGATGTTACAGATTCTTGTATGCTGATTATTGCTGATACAAATAATAAAGTATTGAATGAAATGAGTGTTCCTTATTTTCTACCTAATCCTATCATTGTCCTTATAAAACGTAGGTAGTTATAAATTTCTCCACAATTACAGTAAATACATAAAACCAAGCACAAGCATTATTAATTTGAACCATCAAACATATAAGTAGTTGCTACTGCTTTATCTTACACAGGTTTGACGTCAGATAGAAAGAGACGTTATCATACAGCAACTATCGTCTTAGACGATGTGAAGCCACATTTTAGTTGTCAAAGTGACCAGCTGGTGACTCTCTGCATTTTCAAATATTGTGATTATTTCTTGTTCTGGTGTCAAATACTTTGTTGTATGATAACTTGAAACAATTTTGTTGTGATGGCTTGTGTACCTTATGGCTGTAACAGCCATAGCTCAAAGGAAAGTGGAGAAAATCGACGTGGAACATTTCACAGGTAAGAGTTTTTTTGGATTTTCTGTGGAACCACTCAAAATTTCCATGAAATATTCGAATATGTTTAAATTCATTGTTTTGAGACTGATACAATAACATAATAATGTCTATCCGATCTCAAAATTCTTGTAAATTTTAGAAAGTAATTTTGTTGTTGATTAATAGTGATGTGCCATGACGCACAATCGTTCATTATTACCGATTCGTTTTTATAACACTTGCGGTCGTTTCTTGAAATATATTATGTACCTTGTACAGCACCACTGTGTTGTACGAGCTTGTTGTGAATAATATGTAGGTACTGGTTAATTACGTTAAACTACTACGAGACTGAAAGTCTAATCCTTTGTTTGTACAGTGTTTAGTAATTTTTGTACTACCCTAGATTTTAAGTGCTTAACTTTTGTGTTACATTTTAATTAAACTCCACTTAATATTCAAATTTTAAAAGTCACAGAAAGTTTCTGATAAAAACGCACTCGCTCCCCAAGATACAATCCTCGTGCTTAGTTTGGGGTCCAATGTTTACCTGGAAATACAATGAATTGTAATGTCACCTCTAGTATTAAGCAAGTTAAATGTATTATTTTCTATGTATACGTACTCATTTCTGTGAAATAAATTTATCTTTCTTATCTTTACCTATTTTAAGTATAACTCAATCAATATTTTTATTTAAGTTTTTTTTTAGTATCAATGTTTTTATTTGAATATCCTGCTTAATTTTATTTTTGTATCCTGGGCGTGTCCCACAAACTGTCATAGCTAGGATTCGTTAGAAATAGCTTGACTACTTAATTAAATACATCATTTTGGGTGTGGTTGGGAATATGCCGAGCTCATTTTATGCACACGAGTGACGCCGATGATCGGTCATGTAGCACTTGGTCGCTGATGGCTATTATGGTGGTAGTCGGAAATAATAGGAATAGGGAGTGAAAAGGACAGCAATCGCTCATTAACCATGTGTAAGAAGGTAATATGCATTGATTGCGAATCCTACCCTACCTGGCGGTAACAAATAGTAATGCTATCTATCCAACAGTAAACTAAAACTATGTAAATTTGTTATATGTATCAAAGTAAGGATAAATCATTTAAATACTCTGGACATTTTCCGAGAAAATCAGTTTTTTGTTTCTCCTGTAAAGTGTGTTAAAAACACATAGCTACTTTTGCACGCGCAGCGACGATTTATTAATAATGTCATTCCATTTCTAACGCTCCAATCATATACTTATCTGATTTATGTCATTTTGTAAGTTTAGACAGTCACGGGGGGTTTTTATCTCTAGAAATAGCTTAAGATCGTCAGCATACAACAAACATTTGGCACTAGTCAACACTCTAGCCAACTAGTGAATCATGATTTGAAAAAGTAAAGGGACCCTGAAAACCCTGTAACCTGTAATAGAACCCTGACTCACGCCGGGTCTGGTAGGATAAATGATAGTAAGGAGAGTCAAAATTGTTTACCGTATCATGTAAGGTATACGAAATAGATTCATTAGCGCAAGCTATAACAGCATTTTTATTTATTTTGTGATGTGTATTTTTTGGATTAGAACGAAGAATGCACTCCCACTTTTATCAATGACTAGCTTCGCCCTCAGATTTTTACAATGGATCCAACAAGTTGTCGGTTTATTAGGATTTCAGGAATCAAAAAGCTATATTAATTCAGGGTAGGAGCTCGAATAACAACAACATCTACTTATACATCCAAACATCTAAACCTTATAACTTCTGGCTTATACAGAACCCTCGGTGAGCGAGTCTGACTCGCACTTCCTCGTGATATTTATATTCAGTCCACAAATGCATACGGAGTCCTTATTGCCTCATATCCCTATGTACTTCAGTTTTTGCAGTTTTGGAAACAAAACAAATAGTCATCTTTCACCCCATTATATTATTTTCCCACACTCGCACTTGTAATTCGGCGCTCGATGGAGTACTGTTTGTTCCTAATTACACTCGAAAAATCAAATAAATGTCTTGAGGCGACAGGACTCTGTTCGTGTCAAAACTTTTGTTTTTAGTTTTAATACGGTGATCCCAGTAAATACTTTTTTAAATTTCCTATATTTGTGGTACATTTTTAAATTTATTGTCGTTCACGTATATGTGAATGACGATCGAAATCGAATCGACGTTTTGTCGATACATTTTTAGTAGTTCAACTGACATTATCTATACCATCTATACTATATCTATATATTATCCCGCATATCACATGTGTCGGCGACGGTCTTTAATATGGTCGTTAAATGAAACGCAGCACGAATTCCAAAAGATGGCAACATCGTCGCGACGACGTCGATTATCGTTTGACTTCGTGCTACAACAGAGCCTGGCCTGGAACAGGTGGAGGGCCACTCGTCACACGTCTCCGTAGTAAATATATCAGAACGAAATAAACGAAAACAATTTAATAAACTTTTACTGAGATAATAACTACAAGTAGGTACACGACAAAGGGGGAGGGGGGAGGCGGCAGGCGGCAGGCGGCAGGGAGCGCTCAGAGGAAGTGCGCGCCGACGCCGAACTGCAGGCCGGGCGCGCGCACGTCCTGCGGCGCGGCGCGCAGCGGCACGCAGTAGTTGAGCTCCAGGCGCGCCACGCTGCCGAGGCGCAGCGCCACGCCGGCGCCGCACGCCAGGCGCGCCTCGGCCAGCGCCGGCCACAGCGGCTCGCCGCCGCCCGCCAGGCAGCCCGCGTTGAGGAACGCGTGGCTGCGGAACAGCCCGCCCAGGCCGGACGCGGCGCGCGCCGGCCGGAAGGGCAGCGGCGCGTACACGTGCACGCCGGCGGCCCAGTAGGCGCGCCCGCCCGCCGCCAGCCCGTCGCGCTGCGGGCCGAGGCCGCGCGCGCGGAAGCCGCGCACCGAGGTGGGCCCGCCGAGGAACAAGCGGTCCGGCAGCTCGGTGCCGAACACGTCGTGCAGCAGCCCCGCGGCGGCGGCCAGCTGCAGCACGCAGGCGCCGCCGCCGCGCGCCACCAGCGTCGCGTTGTGCTGCGCGCGCAGCTCCGTGCGCAGGTGCGCCACGCCGCCGCCCAGGCCGCACACCTCGCTGGAGAACTGCACCCACGCGCCGCGCGTCGGGAAGATGGGCTCGTCGCGCCGGTCCACGCTCACCGTGTGCCGCAGGATCGACTTCATGCCGGGCCCTGCCACGACGGAAACACACGTGAAACACAAACAACAGACGCCACGCGTGTGCCCCGCACCGAGGATACTCACCGCTGCTCTCGCGCACGGCGAAGCTGGTGCTCTTGCTGAGCACGGAGGTGTCGCGCACGAGCCCCTCCCACTGCACGCTGTGCACCGTCTGCAACACGCCGCAACAAGCTGCACAACTCGTCCGATATGGTGAGGCGATATAGGGTAATGTGTGTGTGTGTGAGTGAGCACTGACCGCGGGCGAGGTGCGGAAGGTGAGGTCGAGCAGCACGCCGCGGTCGAGCAGCCGGTAGCCGGAGTACGGGTACTCGTGGCTCTGCTGGTACACGCTGGCCGCCAACCTGCGCACACGACAACACTAGCACCGGAGCTGCTGAGGCTCCGCGGCGGCGGATCACACGGCGGATCACTCGCGCGCACTCACACGGGCACGAGCGGTTTGTGCGGGAAGGGCTTGGTGGCCTGCACGCTGAAGTTGGAGGAGCTGCGGTAACCCATGCTGTACTCGGCCTGCACGCGCTCGCCGCGCCCCAGCACGTTCGGCATCTTCACTCCTGCTCGGGACAAGCGACACTCGTTACTACGCATCGGCCTCGCGGCCCGGCGCCCGCGCCCGCCGGCACTCACCGAGCACCAGGTTGCCCTCGTTCTCGCTGACGGTGGTGTTGACGCCGCCGACGACCCGCGACAGCTCCTTCACCTGGAACGTAACCTGCAACAAGCGCCGAACTACTCTCGCAGGGTTCCCAAAACTAGTTTATTTGAAAACATTATCCACATCCGTCAGTGTAACATTCCAAGAGGAAAGTTACACTGCACGGTGCAGTACGTGAGGGCAATGACACTCGCCTCGAGTCCTTCGGGCGTGGCGCCGGGCCCGGACGACACGTCGATGAATACGCCGATGTCGCGGAAGCAGCCCATCGAGTCGAGCGCGCGCCGCACCTGCACACATGCGCCGGTTCGTAGGTAGTTCTTTCGATTAGAAGTACTGAGCGCTAAAGCGGTGGCGCCCAGGACGATGCGACGGTACCTTGTGCGCACGCAGGATCACGTCCTCGAAGTCAGAGGCGTGGAACAGCTCGGCGACGGTGTGCTTGATGACGTCATCCTTGGTGCGGTCCAGCCCGTCCACATGCACGCGGTCCACGCGCGCCTGCAACATATCACGCGCAGCCACCGGCTCATCACTCAAATAGCCTCCCAAAGTGGCCAGCACAGGGCCCAAATAGCCCAAAGCACGCTTAGAGAGTGATGCCATCTACAACTCTGCATGACATTACAGAATAGCCAGAAGTAACAACAGTGATAGTCACTTATTTTCTATGGGATCACATGTCTGTACTCTTAATATTACCTGCGGTGCAGCCCTTACCTGCTCTCAGTGCACACGCTGCATAGTTTAGGAAAATACTCTTGATTTTAAAAACTACTACTGAATGTACCAGAGACAGTAACATGATTTGTTTTGCTCGTCAGTGGATTCATCCTTGGCCAATGGACTCTTCCTCTTCTAGGCTGACAGAGACATCCCAGGGAACGCGCAAGGGTGAACTAATATGAGGGTCGGGCACTTTCAAGAGTGACGACATGACACGGTATGTGAGACGCAGACGCACCCGGACGCCGTTGAGGCGGATGGTAGGCTTGGAGATAGGCTGCTCCTCGAGTTCCGTGCCGTCCTCGAACTCGAAGAGGCCGCCGCCGCCGCCGGCCGCCACGCTGTCGCTCTGTAACGAATAAAATTTATCGACACTGTTCACAGAGTATTAAATAAACCGCACACATTTATACACTATCAGTCTGTGCTTTTTGTCTACTTTTATAATTAGTTTAATATTACATTAATCGTAAAACTAGATCGAAATTGGCGTGTAAAGACTCGAATAAATACATAACAACGCCGTTTCAAAAATCGCCCGGCTTAGGTTTTGTTCGCTCGTAGATTTCTGTAGGAAAACATAACCTAACGAAACGTTTAATAATATTATATCGATATGGACTGACCTTCGCATGCACTGTACCCATTTCACAGATCTCTTATTAAATCTGTTGCAGGGGGCAGTAACATATAAAAATATATCAACGAAATTTCGATTTTTTTAATTTATTACATAAATTGATTGAAAATATTATGAAAGTGTCAAAAACTCCAAAATTCTGACACTGACACTGTTTTTTTTTTTAATATAATTTTTCCCATCGGGCAGGCTAAAACTATAAAGCCATATTGTCTCGTCCTACGTGACTGACACTGATAAAGGTTTTAACAGCTTTTTCGTTTATTTTTGGCTTGGCGCTTTTGTATATTATTAGTTCATAATTTCAAGTGTCACAAGATAACTTTAAATCAAAGAGTAATGTAATTTTGAGTGTAATAAGCGTACAATAAAATAATTCACAGTCAAAATTATTAAATGTAATTCACAAGCAACTCCAGTGCATGTTCTAGTAAGCCAAACGAACCAAATCAGAACGTTGGAAGCGTGAGTCAAACATCAGACGTTTTCACCAAAAGGTAATAAAAAACGAGAATAAGAAATAGCAAGTTGAAAGTTTGCCGCCAAGCACCCGACGGTGTGTTCCGGCCTCACTTGTGTAACCCATATCCATTCCAGGCTAAGTATGTATATCATCTTGTACCACACCTTCACTTAAAATCAGGTGCGCTGTGGGCAAACTGATCAAATTGAAATTTCATCCGACACAGATTTGGCGGATACTAACGATCGAAAATCTTATTCGGGTTTTGTTAGTAGATTTGAATTTAATCTAATAAACTGACATAGCCACAAACAATAACATAACATGCTCGAGTACTGAGGCCGAGTATTACGGTCTTAGAACGGCAGATATAGAGGCTAAATTTAAAAACAATTTTTTAGGTGAACTGAAAGTTTTTAATTTGCCACATGAGCCTATTGTTATTTATAATGATAATGAGAGTACTCATAAGATGATTGAAAATCAATGTTATCGAAGGACCAATTGACATTCAATGACATTTTAAACAAGAATGTGTTGAACACGCCGGTTGAACGGAACTTGATAGTCATATACTATAAACTTTATAGTATAAGACTATCAACCGAAGCGAAGCTTTATAGTATAAAGCTTCGACAAAATTAGAAGCAAAAAGCGACAAATGCAATATTGCATTTTCCATTTTGGGTAAAAACCAACTGATTATTATTCGTCTGAGATTTTTCTGGACAAATCATTTTGCATGCTGAGTTCTTTCACTTTTACTAGGACCCTGACTAATTTTAAAATAGTTTTAATTTACTTGATTTTTTATCAAAATATGGTTAAATTACTTAACACTGGCAAAATGCACAAAGTGCGATGTCAAGTTTTTTTAGGTTAAGTGTTAAGTTTATTTATTTTTTGTTTAGTGATTTTGAATTACACAGTTTCAGGTTACAACACATTAATAATATTAGTTTGTGTTGATTGTATCTGGTGCAGTTTGCAATTAAGTGATTAAATGCGGTTGAAACATCAAACTTCTATTTTTATGAATATCTAAAATTTTAGAACATGGATCAGAAAGCTTTAGTGAAGTCTTGTAAAGACTTGGGATGTTGCAATGCTTGCTGTCTTCGCTATTTGGGACAGAAAAATCCCACCGCTTATGAACATTCTCAGGAATTTGTACAGAAAGTAAGTAATAGCTCACATAACGATTCTGCTTATTACCATACTCTAAGCGCTCGTGTTCTAGGGAGAATTGAAATAACTGCAACTTTTAAAAAAGTTCAGTTCATACTATGGCAATTTTAGCGGGAGTTTATAAAATGATTCTCAATAAGGCTTGAATTTACTACTTTAATAATGTATCTATGCATCTATCCATTTAAACCGTGGTTAAAAATGTTACTTTAAGTTAGTCAATTCTTTATATTTCACCAAACTGAGACAGAGCACATAAAAGTATAGAGTACTTTCAACACCAAGGTTTTATATGAGGCCCTTAATACTTTAAAGCATCTTGCAGTACACAGCCGGCGAGAATGTTCCTAACGTCCCGGCCACAAATGATTCTGACGAAGGAGAAGAAGCGAATAATATTCCCCCCAAGAGATCAAAAACGGAAGATGTTTGCATCAGTTGCATCGGAGTCCTACAGGAGGAGACGTGGCCGCCCTGCCTGGACATGATCAAGGAAATGCTGGACAAGAAACGGTCAGAGAACATCTCTTATTATGTTTGAATGGTTCCAGTACCATCATGGATGTAGTAGATCACTGTCCTTATTCACATTGCAGGTACGAGTGTGCGACGTTTGCGTGCGCGCTGTCGGCGCCCGTGGCAACGCTGCTCCGCGAGAAGGCCGTCTCGCTGCTGCTGGCGGAGCGCCACACGCACTACGATGCCGGTGAGTGTGGTCGAGGCGATCACATTAAGTATTTCTAATTGAAGACATTTTATATTAAATCCATATTTACAACACACACTATGTTACATGGTGCGATATGACCGTTCGTTACATCCGAATAGAGTTTGTAAGCGCGGTATAGACCCAATCAGTGAGGCGTAGGACGGTCGCAGGCGCGGTGACGCCGCTGAAGGAGGCCTGGAAGTGGGCGGCGGGCGGCGCGCTGGAGCGACACTGCGGCAAGACGCTCGACTCGGGCGCCGTGTCGCCGCTTCTCGTCACACTACACCTCGAGTACCCGCATGAGGCGGCCGAGCTAGACGCGCTGCGCGCGCTGGGAGCGCCGGAGCCGGCGCACCGCGGGCGCCGCCCCGCCGCCGGCGCGGGCATGACGCGGCGCGCCGCGGAGCGCGCGCTGGAGGGCGCGGCGCCAGCGGCGCTGCGCGCGGCGGGCTGGCTACCGCCGCCGGCGCCCCGCACGCGCGTGGCGCCCGTGTCGGTGGCGTGCGCGCACGCGCCGCTCTACCTCGGCGGCAGGTGAGACCGAGGCGCCTACAGGTCCGCATCACGGACATCGGGCACCGCAACTGTTACAAATAACTTTTTTGCACGCGCGTATTGTATAAATGCATAATTATGCATTCGCCGGTATGTATGGCTGTGAACCGTAATCGCTTGAGAAATAATTATATAATCAGGTGCGGCTACAGTAGCATCAAGGTATCTCGAATGACGAGGGAAAAGCAAAAACTTCGACTTAACGAGAAGTTCGAGATATGAAGTATTGGATGGCTTAGAAGGCGCGACGTTTGAGTATATTTCCAGGACATTACTTTTCGATTTTAATTTTTGTATCAATGTCGCAGAGAACGTAGCGACTACAATTTTCGAGACAAAGATAGTCCTTTGTCTGTAAAACATAGGTTACAAAAGTCCACTAAAAATCCGATAATAATTGGCAGCAACTTTACAATAAACTGCCGAAGTGCATTAAAACTTCTACGAAGTACGGTATGTTTTGTTTGAATGTAAAAAATCTGTTGCTGTCCAAGACTCTATACAAAGTAGACGAGTATATTAAAAATGATAACCACGACTATAAATTATAATCTTGAAAATGTAATGAATTTTAAATAAATAATACTTTGACTATTAATATTGTGATGATTATGTAATTTATTATTATTTGCTAATAATTATTATTATTTAATTACTTTTTGACGAAGCCCATTTACAGCTTAAATTTATTAGCCTCTATACAGCTTTTATTAATTTTTAATTACGCCTTATTTATATATTTGTGTAAGCATAATAAAGTATCACTTTGTTGGTAAGTTTCACGATACAAT
The DNA here is from genome assembly GCA_950106695.1 of Biston stratarius. NCBI lineage: Eukaryota > Metazoa > Arthropoda > Insecta > Lepidoptera > Geometridae > Biston > Biston stratarius. The sequence continues at coordinate 12,915,786 of OX467114.1, read as the reverse complement.
TCTGAGTAACAGTGCATTTCTGCGCCAAAAATGTTGTTTTTTTTTGTCAAAAATGTCTGACAGGCTAGGCTATAACATTTCGTTCGAGTTACAAAGTAAGTTTTTCGACATACTGAGGATTCAGACGTGCCAAGGTTCGAGTTTTAGAGATTCCACCGTATCTAATCCGATCATTGTTGCATCGGAACACACCTTACCTAATCCCCGAGTCAGAAGTACGTTGGCTTTGCGCGGCCTGTAATGCACCACTCCTTACCCGTGGTGGTGATCGGAGGATCACCGCGCACGTCGCTCCGGCCCGTGTCTGCCCCGCAGGTACGTGAAGCTGTCGCGCGAGCTGCCGCAGACGCCGTGGGTGCTCCGCGGGGCGCGCATCATGCCCTCCTCCGTGCAGGAGATCATATTCGCGCCGCTGGCCGCGCTCTACGGGTGAGTCTGCGCGACCGACTGGAACACGATCCGACTGCCGGACCGCCTCCCCGGAGCGAGCGGCGCTCTGTGTCGATAGCTCTAAACCCAAACCTGGGGAGCTTCGCTTCCAGCCGAGTGTCGCGCAACCGCACGCGGGAGCACTCCCGAGCAAACGAGTAAACGATTGCAAATATCTACGAAAATGTAATACGCCACGTATAGTCCGCGCCGGGGCCACGGCGGGAGCCCGACCCGTCGCCCCGGCTGCGGACGCGTGACGCGTGACGTGGGTGTGCGTGTGCAGGATGCCGCCGGCGGAGGCGGAGCACCGGCTGAAGCTGATCTCCGCGGGCCGCGAGGACGTGGACGTGCGCTGCCTCGGCACCGGCCGCCCCTTCGCCGTCGAGGTCAGCCGCACACACTATTCTGAAACGTTTCTACGTTATTTTAAAATTTCAATTTGACTTGCAACGTTTGTATGTCAGTCGATGCAGGCGCAGGTGCAGGCGGAACTAAAACCGCTTCCTCGCGTCCTACGTGTTGAGATTTGACACGTCGGCGGATCCGACGACAGGGCACGTTAACGGTAAACGAGACCCGACTCACGCCAGGGTCGGCGCCAGAAGGAATAAATAAATAAATATCGTAGGACATCACACGCGGCGCCGTCTAACCCAAACTAAGGCGCTATTCAGTGCGACGGACTGTGAGTTACTGTAAAATGTATTAATTAAGCCTATATGCGGGGCGGACGTGAATTATAATATAAATAATTTTTATCCATAACTATACCGCTCTCGAACCCGATCCGCACAGACCTGAAGGACGACTTCATCCGCTACGGACGCAATAGCGCCCCGAGCCTCTTCCACGTGTCGGCAGACGATCTGCGATCTGCGGATGCGTCCGCCGACGTGTAGACGGGGTATTCGCTCGTCCGTGGTAGGTATATGACGTACGTACGCTACGTGCGTGCAATTTTTCTTCGAGTGTCATCGTAAATTGTGGTGATGATTACGTTTATTTTTTCAGATCAGTGATCCGTGGTAATGTACATACCTACGAGTACGTACATACATCTGACACGATGGGTATTCCGATACTTCACGGCCGATATTTGGTAACTACTGCGACGCACGTTCGCGGAGTGATTATAAGTACTAAATAAATAACTAGCAGCAGCCGCAGCTACAAACTCGACGTCCACTTGTTCAGTGATGCGTGTGTGCGAGTCGCATCCGCCGAGCACCACACACGTGGGGACGGGTCGTGACAAAGCGTGCACTATGGAAGTCAGATAGCTGATAGAATACACGCTCGCAGGTGGCGGACCCCGGCCGCACGCCCTCGGCCGCCGAGCTGCAGCGCGTCTGTGACGACATCTCCGCCAGCGGGAAGGTGGCGGTGCGCAGCCTGCTGCCCGTCACCAGGGAGCGGCTCGCGGAGCTGAAGCGCGGCGAGGAGAGCAAGTGCAAGACGTACGAAGCGCTGTGCGTGAAGCTGTCGGCGGGCGGGCGCGCGGCGCCCGTGACGGAGCGCGAGCTGGCGGCGGCGCGCGCGCGTACGTGGCGCGTGGTGCAGCGCACGCCGCTGCGCGTGCTGCACCGCCGCGCGCTGGCGCCGCGCGCGCGCGCGCTGCGCTGCGAGGCGGCCGCGCTCGTGCCGGCGCACCCCGCGCTCTTCACGCTGCGGCTGCGCACCGACGCCGGCGCGTACGTCAAGGTATACCTCGCCAGCCCGCCCGCACTCCACTGCGCCGCGCCGGAGTGACATCCGGAAGTGGGTGTTGAACTTGCAAGATTCCACCCGCGACCTGACCGAACATAGTTACAGTGCGAGTTTGTAATGATAGTAAAGTCGCGTTGCAGGAGTGGGTGCACGGCGACCTGCGGCGCACGCGGCCCGCGCTCGGCGCCGCGCTGGGCGCGCCCGCCGACATCCTGGCGCTCGACGTCACGCACGTGCACCTCGACTGGCCGTGACGACCGCGCCGACCGCGCCCTCCGACCGACCTTACACTTACGAATAAATAAACACCTATCGCATTCGATCACGCGTTTTTATATTCATCTCGGCTACAGCTGTCAATACATCTTTTAATTAATTCTCAAAACTAGCTAAAATCTTATACAAAGATAAAATCAAAATCAAAAAGTCATTTATTCAGTTTAGGCCCTGGTAAGGCACTTATGAACGTTAAGTTACATGTTTGAATCTACCACCGGCTCGTAATTACACACAAGAAGCTCCGACAAGAAACTCAGCAAGGCATTTTTTTGTGGATCTTTCTTTTCATATTAGGTTACAATTTACAGTTATAAATATAATATTATACATACATTATACTTACTATAATTGTCACTTAGCCAGGGGGATGCAAGTGCAGAGAGAAGCTACAACAACCATATATTCCTGACAACCATATATTCCTATATACCTATAGGCATACGAAGATTTTAGCATCTGTAGGTAGTCGCAACTAATGATATTATCAATGTTTATGTGGGTAGGAATAAATCGGCGACGGCTACGCGACTCGTTTTATTGAATTCGCTCGCTAATTATAAATAAGTAGTTTTACAGTATAAGTAGTTTTACGCCGCAACGATAACCGTTCAAGTCCAAAACCGGCAGTCAGAGCATATCCACCTACGACGAGGTGTGAGACAAGGCGACGTAATCTCCCCGAAATTGTTCTCTAACGTACTGGAGGATATGTTCAGGACACTGGACTGGGCAGGACGAGGCATTAATATCGATGGCGAGCACATCTCCCACCTCCGATTTGCGGATGATATCGTCATAATGGCTGAATCGCTGGAGGACTTACAATGGATGCTGAACAGCCTAGTTGATTCTTCTCAACGCATCGGTCTCCGGATGAACTTGGATAAAACCAAGGTCATGTTTAACGAATGCGTTGTTCCGGGACCGGTTGCCATAAATGGTTTCACATATTGCCCAAAAATATATTTACCTAGGGCAGACGCTCGAACTAGGCAAAAACAATTTTGAGAGTGAAGCCAACAGAAGAATACAGCTGGGCTGGGCAGCATTCGGAAAATTACGTCGAGTCTTCTCGTCACCCATCCCGCAAAGTCTCAAGACAAAAGTCTTTAACCAGTGCGTTCTACCTGTCATGACCTACGGAGCCGAAACGTGGACACTCACAGCTGGAATGATCCACAAGTTCAAAGTCGCTCAGCGAGCTATGGAAAGAGCTATGCTTGGCATTTCTCTAAGGGATTGTATCCGGAACGAAGTAATTCGCCAGAGAACTAAAGTCACAGACATAGCTCAGCGTATTAGCAAGCTGAAGTGGCGATGGGCTGGACATATCTGTCGCAGGACCGATAACCGCTGGGGTAGACGTGTTCTAGAGTGGAGACCGCGAACTGGCAAACGTAGTGTAGGACGCCCTGAGACTCGATGGAGTGACGATATACGTGGGATAGCTGGCGGTGGATGGAAGCGAAAAACCGAGGATCGGGCTGAGTGGCGTGTCTTAGGAGAAGCCTATGTCCAGCAGTGGACAACAAAAGGCTGATGATGATGATGATGAGTTTTACAGCGTCGAGCAACGTTTTCGTTGCGCGACAAATGAGCCATTAGCCCTCGAGAGGCCGTTCTGGTGGAATGGAAGCGATCGATGTGTTTTGTCGTCACTTTATCTGACGTTGTACTTTACGTGCTCTGAAACTAATACCCACACCTACTATAAAACATAATATCCTGAAATAGTAAGTGTTGTTAAAAAATATGTTTTTGAATTTCATTTGAAATTATGGCCAAATTATTTTCAACACGTAATCTCGGCATCAAAATAATCATAGGAAAGCCGTATTTTTATAGATGCCAGCTTCGATGCAGATACATACCGAGCCGCGTAACAGCGTGCACGAGCGGAGCGGAGAGAAGGAATCGTTCGTGATCGGAATGATTCATTTCATACAAAAAATAACGTTCGGTAAAAGTATTTATTTAACAATTCATTATATTTATTTGTCTAAAATAAGTAGGTATATATACAACGGAAACCCGAGACGCACGGCGGGCCGGAGCGGGGCGCCTCAGTCGTCCTCGTGCAGCGAGAACAGCTTGGCCACCTCGAACAGGTCCTCGAACTCGCCGCGCGCCAGCACCTGCGCCGCCACACAGCACGGTTACACATTAACATACAACGTCAGCTCAGCTCTAGCTCTAGTTAGCTCAGCGCTCACCTGGCGCGCCACGTGCATGCGGTTGAACAGGTTCCACAGCAGGATGCCGACGACGCGCTCCTCGCGCGTGTAGAACACGACGCCGCGCTCGTAGCGGCGCTCGCCCGCCTCCCCCGCCGGCCGCGGCGACGCACCCGCCGCCGCCGCCGCCGCCGCCGACTCCTCCTTCACGTCCTGGGCCGAGAACACGCCCACCGTGTGCAGCCGCGAGTCCACCACGCCGATAGCCTCGTATCCGAGGTCGGGGCCCAGGTCGCTCCAGAACATGGGCTGGTGGTCGTAGGGGCGCTGCGGCGCGCCCGCGGCCGTCGCCGCCATGTTCTCACCGGCGCGCCGGCCCGACGCCACCGCATGGTCGTGGTGCTCCGAGCGGCGCCGGCCCAGCGCCGGGTCGTGCCAGCTGGCGGCGTCCCCGGCCGCCCACACGTCGTGGCGCGTCTGCAGCTCCGCGTTGGCGACGAGCGCGCCGTCCGCCTCCTCCAACCCCGAGGCGCGCGCCAGCGCCGCGTCCGCTTCGCCGCCCACGCACTCCACCACGGCGGCGGCGGCCGGTAGCGCGCGCTCCGCCCCGGCCGCGTCGCGCACGTACACGCGCACCGCGCCGCCCTCCGCGTCCACTTCCGCGCGCACCATTTCCGCGCCCGCCTCCAGGCGCACGCCGGCCGCGCGCAGCCGCCGCGCCGCCTCCGCGGCCAGGTACGGCGGCAGCACGCGCTCCAGCGGCCGCGCCTCGCGGAACACCTGCGTCACCGCCTTGCCCTCCGCGCCCACTGCAACACGCGCGCGCCCCCGTGAGCGTGACGTCGGCCGCGAGCTCCGCGACCCGCACCCCGCGCTCTACTCACGTCGCTCGGCGAGCGCGGCGGCCAGCTCTGTGGCCAGGAACCCGCCGCCGACGAGCAGCACGTGGCGCGCGTCGGGCGCGTCCACGAGCCGCGCCAGCCGCGCCGCGTCGCGCGCGTCGCGCAGCACCACCGCGCGGCCCGCCTCGCGCGCCGCGCGCAGCACCTCCAGCCGCCGCGGCCGCAACCCTGCAACACAGCGCGCCCGGTGAGCGGTGAGCCCCGCGCGCCGCCCCGCGCCCCGCGCGCCGCGCGCTCACTCGTCCTCACCGGTGGCCACGAGGCACTTGTCGTAGGTGAGCGTGACGGGCTCCCGGCCGGGCGCGCGCAGCTCGGCCTCGTGGCGCGTCACGTCGAGCCGCGAGACGCGCCAGCCGCGCGCCGCGCCGGCGCCGCCGCCGCTGTCCGCGAGCCGCTCCACCGGCGTGTAGAAGGCAAGCGGCTCGTACAGCAGCGGGCGCCGCTTGCCGTTCCACTGGCGGAAGGAGAGGTGCGGCGCGTCGGCGCCGAGCTCCGGCTCGCGCCACAGCTCCTTGCTGAGCGGCGGCCGCATGTAGGGCGGCAGCGGCTCGTCGCCCACGAGCAGCACGGCGGCGTCGGGTCGCGCCGCGCGGATGGCGCGCATCGCCGCGAACGACGCCGTGCCGCCGCCCACCAGCAGGAACTGCACGTGCCGCGGCATCAGCGCGCCCGACGCCGGGTACGCGTCGGCCTCCGCCCGCGCCTCCCGCGCCTCCTGCTCGCCCGCCGGCTCTGCGGACACACGGAACGCTCAGTCGCCGCCGAGAGTCGCGACCGAGGGCCGCGAGCGCGACACTCACCGGCGGCCGACTTCTCGTCGTCGCTGATCTTCCTGTAGAAGTAGACGCCGCCGAGCGAGGCGGCGGCGGCGACCGCGGCCGCGGCCAGCGTCCAGGCGCGCCGCGCCCCGGCCGGCGGCGGAGGCGCACGGGGCGGCGGGGGCGCACGAGGTGGCGGCGCCGCACTATCCGCTGCCGTCGTCTCCGCGCGCCGCTTTTCCGATGTTAATACAGTCTAAATGACAATTAATCAGTAATCGATTTATTTTATGGTTTAGATAAGTAGAGTGGATATGGACAACCTTCAAAGTAAATATGAATGATAATCAGTAAACTAGGAACCGAGCAGGTAAACATAAACCAATTTGATAAAATGGAAAGAAGTCATTACTCTCGTGTAACTCGGCTGCTGGGCTGCACGGTGCTCGGCACCGGGGCGAGGCAGTGCCGTATCTACATTAACTGACTTTGAGGCATAAAGGCGAGTCTGATGGTTTACTTATTATTATTTTTATAACGAATAGTCTTGCGTTTGAACGCCATCTCGCCTGATGATAAGCGAAGATGCGGTCTACGATGGAGCATGCTCGCCTAGAAAAAACCGATTTACTCGCGACTTGAAGGCACCCAGATTGTACCTATCGGGGAACACCCACTCGGGCAGCGAATTCCAATGTTTAGCGGTTCGTATGACTAATGCATTGTCATTACTCACAGCACCCTTTCACCGAAACACAATGATCACAAACCACCACTCGGCAGCAGAATATCCGATGCTGGCTGTGGTGGCCACTCGGGCGAAGGAGATATCCATAATTACATTTATCACAGGGTCTTAATTGCACACGACATACTATGAAATCACAATAGCCATACTTCACAGTATTTTGTGCACAAAGCTCACAAAAGATTAAAAATTACAAAGGAGATACCCTGCCTATTCATCATCATATATCGAGGGGTGCCTGCTATGTATCGAAGAGTACTTGCTATGGTTATTGCACTGACATACCGTACGGAATCTTCTTATTTTCCTTGCATGCTTGAAAAATAATGTGCCATTAATAATAATCAATGAGAATGAAAAGTCCTGATGAATCAAAAGTATTAATCAAAAATTTAAAATTCTCCAACACCAGAAACAGTATATCAAATTTGGACCAGGCATGTGGAAGACGCTCTCACCCATTCATCGAATAGCAAAATGTCACTATCAAACAAATGCACCTTCTATGCTAGGTTGTAGTGTTATAGTCTGTGGCGACTTCCACATCGCTTGCAGGCCGGTTGTGGTGCATACCTGACTATCTGGCGCAGAAGATGAATACTTCTTGAAGCCTAAAACAAAAGGCATATTTTAAGCAATGGCCTGCAAAACCTTGATGTTGATTATTAGTAAGCTAGCACCCGATTAGACTGAAATGTAGAACAAAAATTTGCATCAATTAGGTGTAAATTTTTGATTTGGTCATACTTGAAAAGAATACTCGAGTGAAATGATTTGCGACTGCGGATTTAGGATTGGGGTGACATAGGTAGATTTGGTTAGTTTTATCTCGCCGTGGAAAAGCAAGTGGGCCCTACGGGGCGATCGCTGTAACCACGTATCGTATAGTTGCACGACAAACTTTTACTGTTTCGTAATATAGCTAAGAACTAGCAACGTACTCGAGTATGCCTCTTCAGAGACGATAAAATTACCTATATAGTAAGGTTTTATTGAGTGAATTATAGTAAAGAAACTTATTAAACGTACGAATAAGTTTGCCGAAATCTCGTCTCGCGGCGGCCGAGGCGATCAGTTCCACAGCTGGACTTTCCAGGGAAATCACAGATACCGCTCTCAACATATCGATAAATCTGTTTTGTGCCGATAATTTATAACATCAACAAATCTTTGGCAACAGATGTTTCCATTTCGACACAATCTAAAACATTTCCAAAAAATTAATCAATAAGTTTGTTTCTTTTTTAGGTTATGTTAGTTGAGTTGTTTTTTTTTAATCTACGGCAACTGGATCCTATGTCTGTTCTTCACGAAAATATATATATGTAGTTACAAGATTATTAATTGTCAACCTTCTGATAAGAGCGGACTCAGTGGTCGATCTGGGAGTGACACTGGATTCAAAACTGCTTTTCGATAAACATATTGAGACTATTTCTAACAAAGCCATGAAAACCCTCGGCTTTATTCTCCGAATCACTAGAGATTTTAAATTGATTAAGACTCTGAAGATTCTCTATTGCTCTTTAGTTCGAAGACAACTCGAATATGCTTCACAAGTTTGGAACCCATGTTATGACAGATACATCAACATTCTTGAAAGGCCCCAAAGAAAGTTCTTTCGATTTATTAACTTCAAAGCTAATATTATGAGCTCTGACTTCGACTACGACGAGGTCTGCTACCACCATCATCTGCTGCTGGTCCGGGCCAGGAGGGAGGGGGCCGACCTGACGTTCATGCACAATATATTATCCAATAGGATTGATTGCCCTTCATTGCTGTCTCGGGTGGGTCTCGTGACTCCTCTGAATACAACTTCACGTCGGCCCAATCTCCAGCTATACACCCCGCGCTACGATACTAACTATCGTAAAAATTCATTCTTCTTCTTTTACCGAGCATTGCTCGGCTCAAAACATGGATAAAACGACGTTTTCTGAAAATGAAACCTAGCTAGATCGATTTTTCGCCCCCGAAACCCCCTGGATACAAAATTTCATGAAAATCGTTGGAGCCATTTCCGAGATTTAGAATATATATATATATATATATACAAGAATTGCTCGTTTAAAGATATAGATTACAATTATTCAAAGGACGTTGACTTATTTATGACGAGGCAAAACACTTTTAAGAATGCTATATCAAAGCAATTTTTTGTAAACACTAAAATTAAATATGATATCACGAAGACTTTGATAGCAAAAAAATGTAAAAGAAAGAAAAGATTATTAGCAATGAAAATTTTATAAAACTTCTATGGCTTATATTGTCAATCTATTATTTATTTATCTGTTTATAATTTAACATTTAGTTTAAATTTTGAATTTATACTTACGTACTTACTATTGTATAGTAATATGGTATTCTTACATCTGTCCCCGCGCTCGGGGCACTTAAACCTAATTTAGTTAGCATACATAAGTGAAAACTTTTTTGGCTTTTGTGTTATCACTTATCTCCTATTTATTTTACCAATTAGCAGCTGTTTGTTATCCATGTAAAATAAAATAAAATATTTACGATTCAATGGCAACACTCTGGGGCCGACAATAATTTTCAATTATTAGCTAATAAATAACATTTCTTATAAAATAAATACTCACAGATGAAAAGTAATATTGTCCTTTTGACGGTTTGATGTCTTTGAGGTTTTTTTGCATCAATATACACAACTGTTCGGCATTTTTATCGGAGAATGTTCTGCGCGCACTACAGTTTGGGAATGGCGCAGAACGAACTCGCGTCAACCAGTTTTTATAAACGAGTATGAGTTTTTCTCTTATACCTTTGACGAACTGGGTAAGCCTGTCGTATAGACTCCTTTTGGTTGTCTACTCGAAGACAGAATACGATCCTAAATAATAATAAAATTTAAATAGAAAAAGATATAAACGGGAACTCGTAAGAATCATATAGCATTGTAATAGTTTCCAAAAACTTGTATCTTATCGTGTCAAAAAATATCAAAAACTTGAACATACAATCATGAAGGGGCCAAGAGGGTCCAAGGGAAAACATTACTTTTCCTTTAAATAAATTAATATACCATAGGACACATTACACACAGCGCCATCTGACCCCAAACTAAGCAGAGCTTGTGTGATGGAAGTCAGATAACTGATAGGATACCATGAAGCTATAGTCTTTACCTATAGCTTCATGTAGGATACATAAAAACTTTTTTTTTTGTAAATACATATAATACATACAGAACACCCAGACACAGAACAAACAAACAAACTTTACTTTTATGATCACACTTTGTGCATTCTGCCATCGTCGAGTATTCCTTATTTTCAAGTATCTCATAACAAAATGAATTAAACACTAATAACACACAGTCAAGTTCAACTCATGCCCTAATGTAAAGTGGCGATTATTTCTCTAGAATTTTTTTCAGAGTTTTGGAAATAACCTTATTACCAATGTACAATTCACAGTGGTTCTCAGAGGAACTTCGCTTAAATATATTTTTTGAAAGTCAACTTCAAACTTCCGTTTGTGTCAGTACATCTTTTAATTATCTGTATTCTGTGCTTGTTACCAACTTTCAACTTTTAGCAGTGCTGGCAACTTAGTGGTTTTATCACTAGATCTGGTGGTTTGGGACCCCCTGCTGGTGGGCAAAATTTGTATCTGGTGACTAGTGGTTTTTTTAATGGGCAATTATTCGGTTGATAGTATTCAAAAACAAAGTAAAAATTTGCTAAATAAAAACAATATCACACTCGGTAAAAATCTCATCGTGTATAATATGTAGGGAAAATATAAACGATATATTCTTATGTTGGCAAAATTGATTATTATGGATTATGCATAAGCGATACGTCATCTTCTGAAGAATACATCTCTGCTGCACGAGACGTATTATTCAGAAGATAACTCTTTAAGTTATTCATAATTTTATACTAAATTCTTGTTTTTACAAAATTTACTATCATTGAATATTGACTCATTTCTCCTTTACTTTTGCATTAAAACTTGATTTTTCATACAAATTCATAATTTAGTGGTTTTTCTAGTGGTTTTATTTTTATTTCATTTATACTTCAAAAATTCTGGTGGTTTTTTGGTGGTTTTAGGACCTCCATCTAGTGATCTTGCAAAAAGTTTGTTGGCAACACTGACTTTTAGATGAGATTTTTATTTTTTCCATGTGAATGGTTTCTGCGAATGGGCTTACAATTATTTAGATATTTTTCATCGGTTTAGCAATTTGTTTGTATTTTAATTTTGTGTACTGTTGAACTCTGTTGACTGGAAAGCAAAATTATCCAAAATTCCTCCTGCATCGATACCTGAAGACTCGTCTCTCCGATCTGCTCATCAGTACGTAGTATTACAAATATATTTTTTGCGTATATAAACAATTAAAAATAAAATTGTGTACAGTACATAACGAAGTAACTTTAACCACTTTTGATCTTAACAGCAGTATAACATATATATTACAATCGGCTTGTAATTTTCGTGTGAACGAATAGATCAATTAAACCTGTCTAAACATTAAACAATACAAACATGATATCGTGAAAAGTTTTTGGTCTGGAACATAAATTGCGTTGTGTACCTCTGATGCTCGCTAGAGTAGTCGCCAGGACAGCATCTGACGGCGTAGCGCGCCCATGTAGTGGTGTCTGGTTGCTCGGGAGAGCACAAAGTTGCTATCACACATCATGAACATCGGTGTCTCTGTCAGTTTGTAGACGCCGCACTACATAGTTATAGGTACCTAATGTTGCCAGACACATATCCCTAAAATGGGTGTGCGTCTGCAGAACCACTCGACATGGTAGGTTTGTTATTTAATTTGTACTACAATCGGCAGTCTCAATAACTTTAAAAGTAATCTATCCTGATACTACTATACTTATAGGTACTTGATAGGTAATTCTTTCATGGGTCTTCTTAGCTTTGTTCTTTGAGACATTCTACCTCCCTTTATCTTTACACTCTACTTCTTTCGATGGTGGTGCCTTTACCGTAAAGGCCATCCGGCTGTGGAATGCCTGCCTCCATCAGACAGACACAGTTCTTGAATATTTTTTCAAGGGCAAAGTGAAGTTGCACTCACTGTTGCCAACTCCAAAAATTCCGAGTCCCTAGACTCATAAGCAAAAATTGCTAGAAAGTCGCTAAAACTAACTTCCCCAGGAGCGGATCCACGATTTTGTCTAGGAGAATACCTATAATTTTGTCGGGGACAGAAAAGGCAGTGTGAAATATTAGAAAAGGTGAAAAAAAAATTGATAAATAATTAGATTACAATTAAGTAAATAATATATAGGTGCAACAACATAATACATCTAACTTTTAATTAAATAATTATATTATCATTATTGTAACAATCACCCAGATAATCTGTTGTTTTAATCACAATTTGCTAAAATTACTTATTATCGGAGAACAGGCCGTATTCAATAGCAAAACTTAGATTTGATAGAAAATTGGATGTGTTGCATTGAATATTTTTTGAAATTTCTAAAGCTAGGGCTGTTTTAATTTTTACTCCAAAAATCGCCAGATATGTCGGTAAACAATTTTTGTCGTCAAAACTTTATTTTAGTCATCTTAACTTGAGCAAAAGTCGTCAGTTCTAGCGACTAAGTCGCTAAATTGTTAGTCGGATCAGACATGATTTTGTACCTCGCTGCTGAAGTTGGTTATTTTTTTTCCAATTTTTATCTTGCAATCAGCCCTGTTAGCTATAAGCAGATGTGATGGTGGTGGTCGTTAGAGTAGGGTGCTACTCTCAGTAGATCAGCAGCCCTTTTATTTGTGTAGTCAGTCAATATGCTGACTATCCTGGTCAAAGATGTTTCGCCTTTTTTAGCCAACTATTAGTTTCTGGGATTGTTAATTGCCCCGCAAGTTGGTTTGGATGCTTTTGCAGTCTTTCTTTGTATTTGTCTCCATAAGAAGCAATTTCTTCTTTAACTGTTGGCATATAGAGGATTTTGTGAAGATCTATTGTTTTGAGGAACCATGATGCATACGATATCTGTCTCGGTATATTGTTCTGCACTCTTTGTATGATCATTAGATAGGTTGCACTAGCAGCACCTCCTGAGCTATTTGCATCCATTATGGACCTGCAATATTTTTTATTTCTTCCTCCCATCGTGTGTAAGGTCTTCCTTTGCGGTGCTTGCCTGGTGGACCTCTCCATTTGGTTACTATTTTTGTCCATCTGTGATCTGTGAGGCGCGCTACATGAGCCGCCCACTTCCACTTCAGTCTTAGTGCATGGCTTAGAGCGTCAATTGTTTTCGACAGTGCGATGTCACTGACATGACATCTATTGGAGATCTGTAGATAATAAATCCATAAAGAAAAGGAACGACATTAGTGTAGTGATATAGTATGTGTATGATTAGTTTAATGATTTTATTGAATAGTGTTACAACACCCCCGTCTTTTAGATGTTTTTTTTCTGTTTTTGGTGTGCAAATGAACTCTTTGTAAGAGTATATCTATGTATTAGTAGCAAAAAGCCAATGCTATAGGTTTCCACTGGTAGCAACAACAGAGTAAGGAGGAAATGATCTGTCATTATAACTGCAGAACCATTTATTATTTTATAATCATTTCTGTTTGGATATCCGACTACAACACTACTGCTGGGTGGCAGAATATCTGTTACTGTGGTGATACCATCTAGATGACCTCCTCACCGAGTAACCCAATAATCTGGAAGAACAGCAATCCACACCTAATCTTCAAATAGGCTTGCGTTTGCAAGAATACCATATCGTTATATAGGTATACACAAATAATATACATACAAAATTTAAAAAGTTAAATTTTAAAACAATTTGGCAATTGAAAGAAGCCTCATGAAACATTTTATGTGAAAAATGGTAAGGTTCTGGTTCTAAATTCGTTCATATTGGGCTCATTTGTACTTCTTCAAATCAATATATTTGATATTAGATAGCCTCGTAGAACAATATACATGTACGTAAAGAACAGAACATTTCCGATAAAAAACATTACATTCATTATTTTATTACAATTTACTTCAATATAAATATAAAATTTCAAAGAAACTCTTCCGTCCATAAGTGAATTCTATAGAACCGCATAATATCTTGCAACGAAACCTCAAATAAGTATGTGAACATGTTCGTGTCCTGTAAGAGTAAGCTCACCCGGCCGCCGCACGTGAGTCGCCCTAGTCTCCGTCTCTGTGGATCTTGTCATTTGACATCGTTTCGTAGTCTCGGCGTCTCAGTATTATCATATTTAACTTCAGTGTCTTCAAAAATCACTAAATCACTTCGAAATAACACTCTTACAATTGTTTCGCCTCTTCAGAAATCAACATCCGCGGAATAATTATGATTAATATTAATTTAAAAACCGAGTCATTTAAATTAATTTAAAAAGTTAAAAATAATCAGTACACTAATTAATTTTAATCATATACGAGAATAAACTTACCAAATACTTAACCAGGAAATAACTGTAGGGGCCAACGCCGCGCCGTGTTCGCCTGAAAGCTCGGCGCACATCCGACCCGGCAGTGAGTTACAGAACAGTACTGCTGCCATTAGAGTGGGTCGTGCTAAAAGTAATATTTACTGTGTGCACTGTTGGTGTTTCACTAATTGATTGTGTATATTTAATTGTTGCCGTATAAGTACTGCATTCGTAATTTACTGATGTAAGAAGAAGACATCTGCGCGCCCAGTCCTGGGTTAAGTATGGTCCGAGCGCCCTTTTTAAATTTTGTACCAACGTTTTGCTACCTGTAGGTACTTAGCAAATAAATATATTTTGATTTTGGTTTGAGGCTGTTTACGGCAGAACTATTTATTAAAGGTTGCAGCTGGTTGCCCGTATTCTAGCAAACAAATATGAGCACCTCCGACCTCTTCAGACACACAGACACGAACATACCCGTATTATATATATATCTATTTTTTAAGTAAAAGTAATGAGACGCTCTCCTGATGGTGATAGATAACGCCTGTCCATGTCCATGACCATTACAGCGGTACTCGGAACTTCGAGCCACAGAACGAGGTCTGAGGCTTCGCTGCTTTAGCGCTCATCACTTTCGAAAGATCAGGTCGAAGATAAAGCACGCAGACTTGGAAGATACCTGTTCATTCTGGCTTTGCATAGATCTAGATTATATCTCTACCGTTAGTATTCAAAATACTATTATACTGTGATGAGGGCCGCGGCGTGCGAGCACGGGGACAAGGCGCCCATTGTAGGAATCGCAACCCGCGGGGCGTGCTGCACGACCCCCGACACGTGTTCCGTGCAGGCGGGCGGAGATGCAGGCGGCGTGCGAGGCGGGCGGCGTGCTGGCGCTGCTGGAGGGCGGCGCGGAGGGCGCGCGCGCCGCCGCCGCGCAGCTGGGCGCGCTGTACGGCGCCGTGCGCGAGCCCTGGCTGACGCGCGCGCTGCTCGCCTACCACGCGCGAACCGGTTCCGCGCGCGCGCTGGAGCTGCTGGCGCGCGCGCCCGAGCCGCACGCGCGCCATCTGCTGGACGCGCTGCACGAGCAGCTGCGCGGCGAGCGCGCGGCGCGCCGGCACGCGCTGGCCGCGCTCGCGCCGCTCGTGGCGCGCCGCCCCGCCTGGCTGCGGCTCGTGCCCGCGCACCCGCTCGCGCGCGACCTGCTGCGGGCCGCGCGCTCGGAGCGCGACGCGCTGCCCCTGCTGCACGCGCTGCTGGCGCTGGCGGCGCTGGTGCCCGCCGCGCCCGCGCTCGCCGCCGCGCACGCCGCCGACCTGGCCGAGGCGGTGCTGCGCGCCGCACCGGCGGACCCGCACGCGGCGCTGGCGGCGCGCGCGCTGTTCCGCGCCGTGTACGCGACGCACCCGTGCACGGCGGTGGAGGCGCTGCGCGGCGCGGGCGCCGAGCTGGCGGCGGGTGGCGCGCGCGACGCCTGGGAGCGCGCCGTGGCGGCGCTGGCGGCCGGCGTGCGCCTGCACCCCGCGCTGGTGACGGGCTCGCGCGCCCGCGAGGCGGACGCGGCGCGCTGGGCGCGCGTGGAGCCGCACGACGTGCTGGCCGAGTGCCGCCGCCTGTCGCTGCCGGCGCGCGACTCGCCGGCGCCCGACCCC
The DNA here is from genome assembly GCA_950106695.1 of Biston stratarius. NCBI lineage: Eukaryota > Metazoa > Arthropoda > Insecta > Lepidoptera > Geometridae > Biston > Biston stratarius. The sequence continues at coordinate 12,899,697 of OX467114.1, read as the reverse complement.
GCCCCCGCCCCGGGCTGCGAGCCCGCGCCCGCGCCTGCGCCCCTGCTCTGGCGCCGCTCGCCCGCGCCGCCGCCGGGCTCCACCGCGCAGGTACCGCACGCACGCTGGGGCCGCGCAAGCTGTGCGCGCGTGTACCGCAGCGCGTCACCTGTTGACGACCGTGTGCTGCAGGCCACGCTGCACGTGGGCGCGCTGCGGCCGGGCGCCGAGGGCTGGTGGTCGCTGGGCGAGCGCTCCGGCGCGGAGGCGGCGCCGCACACTCCTCTGCCGGCCGATGTGGAGCCCGAGCCGGAGCCGGAGCCCGCCGTGGAGGCCACGCCCGAGAACACGCCGCGCCTCGCCTTCCGGTTCCCGGCCGACGGGGGCGCCGCGCGCGCCATCGGCCGGCGCGCCTCCTCGCCGGCGCCCGCGCCCTCGGCGGCCTCCGCGCGGCTGGCGCGCGTGGCGGCCGAGCGCCGCGCCGCGGACTCGCCCGTGCCGTTCGGCGGCGCGCCGCCCGCCGCGGCCGCGCGCCCGGAGCCGCGGGCCGGCGCGCCCGCCTCGCCCGCGCCCGCGCCGCCGCCCGACGCCGAGCCGGAAGATAGCGAGGTGCGCGAGCTGACGGCGCGCGCGGCGCCGCCGCCCGACTGGTCGGACGCGGAGCCCGCGGCGGCGCGCGCGCCCGACCCGCGCGCCGCCGCGCTCCCGCGCCGCGCTTGTGCCGCGCCCGTGCCGCCGGCGCGCCGCTGCGCCTCCGCGGGCCCGCCGGCGGCCGCGCGCCGCGCCGACGCCGCCGCGCAGACGGTGGACGCCTGGCCGGAGCCCTACGAGTTCCTCATCGCCGACTTCTACCGCGCGCCCCCCGACGACCACAACGACCAGGTGCGTCTCTCCGCGTGGTAGTAGTTATCGTGCGCCACTAGTGTCCAACGAGAAGCTTCAAAGAGTTTGGAAACTGTCGACTATATAGGTACAATTCCAAATCGTTTTATAGCGAGGATGTGGACCTCTGCCGCCGTCTGCATTTCCCGCGAACTACAGTTTGGGTGTTTTCAAATCCAGACTAAACAGGTGTGGTTCTAGGTAAGCGTGCTCCGTCCTGGACCAAATCCTGCATCACATGAGGTAGGGTGATCAAACACGCGGCCATATAACAACAGAGTGCAGCTGCGTCGGCTGCCGCTCCTAGAGGTGGCTGTACCAGCACCGGGGCTCAACAGCGCGAAAATAACACATTTTGGACACAATTGACACAAAGGGTTTCAATTCTGAGTTTTTTTAATTTTATTTCGAGTAATTAACCTTGAATTTACAAAACTTCAAAGTGAAGTTGAATTCTATTTTTTTTTTTACCGTTTTCGTAATCTGTGTAAAAAGGCTGTGTTACGCCAATTTTGATACCTCGAGCGATAGTGTTGCTTCAATAAATATTTTGTCGTGGACACTAGTGTCCGGGGCGCGCGCCCGGGCCCGGGCTCCGGCTACACGTTGATTTATCTCGTCTCGCCTCGCGCGCAGGCGACGGAGACGAGCGAGCCCTCCGCACGGCTGGACGCCTACCTCGCGGAGCTGTACTCGGGCGCGGGCGCAGGCGGCGGCGCGGGCGCGGGCCGCGGCGAGCTCGCCGAGCAGCTGGCGCTCGCGCACGCGCAGCTCATGTACGAGCGGTGGCGGCGCGAGGCGCACGCGGAGCGCAACCGGCGCCTGCTCGGCCGCTGCCGGCAGGTGCGCGCGCTCGAACTGCACAACGCCGCGCTGCAGGACCGCGTGCGCGCGCTCACCCGCGAGCGCGACGCGCTGCGTGCGCGCCTGCCGCCCGCGCCCGCGCCCGCCGCCGCCGCCGCCGCCGCCGCCGCCTCCGCGCCGCACGACGGCGAGCGCGCGCTCGAGGCGGAGCTGCGGGCGGAGCGCGCCGCGCGGCTGCGCGCCGAGGCAGCGCGCCACGAGGCCGAGGCGGAGCGCGCGCGCGATCGCGCCGAGCTGCAGCGCACGCGCGGCGAGACCTTCGAGGCGGCGCGCCACGTGGAGGCGCTCGCGCGCGCCGCGCTCGCCGCCGAGCGCCGCGCCGAGCACGTGCGCCGCCTGCGCCGCGAGCTGCTTGTGCTGGCGGAGCGCGACGCGCGCCTTGCGGCCGCGTGCGAGCGCGCGCCCGCGCCGGCGCCTGCCGCCGACGGCACGGAGCGCGCGCTGCGCGCGGCGGCGGCGCGCGCCGAGGCGGACGCGGCAGCAGCGGGCGCGCGCGCCGACGCGGCCGCGTGCCGCGCCGCCGAGCTGGAGGCGGCGCTGGCGGCGCGTGACGCCGCCGTGGCCGAGCTGAAGCGCGCCACGCGCCACGCGGCGGAGGAGGGCGCGGCGCGCACGCGCGCGCTACGCGACAAGTACGCGGCGCTGCTGTGTATCGTGCGTGCGCGGGAAGCGCGCGAGCTGGAACGCCTGGCGGCGGCGCCGGTCCCCGCCCCCGCCACCGCCGCCGCCGCCGCGCACAATTGCGGCTGAGGCGCCCGTCGCCGCGGCGCGGGCTCCCCGGGCGCCGGCGCCGACTGCTAGGGACGCGTCGACTCGAATGAATCGAAAGTGATGTATATTATCTCGTGCGCGGCGGAGCTTCGGCGCTAACCATCATTTCAACATATTTTATGACATGTTCGAATCACGAAAGTGGAAGTTAACTCGTGCGATGTGAGCGGCGAGGGGCTTCTCTGTCGACAGTTCCGCATCCGCCTCCACCCGCCGCGAGTGCGCCAGCAGACCTCCGGCCGCCGATCGGAGCAGAGTTCTGTAAAGAATAATGTTCCACCGCTGGCCTGCTCGCGTCGCGCGTGTCTACTGTTAGGGCTACAGCACGCCTGTCGATGTCGGCGGAACGTAGTCGCGACGGTTCGATGTCGGTTTCGTGAGATATTTACCGAATCTTCTCTGCAGCAGTAGTACAATTTGAAGTTAGAGGGTTATTTTATCCCCCTCCGCGCCGCGACACGTGCTCGGACTCCCGGCGCTCGAGGCTCGGCCTGCGGTGTTTGGACAAATAGAGATGAGCTATATCACGTGTCACGTCGCGGCGGCGGCCTCCCCTGCGTACCTCCTGCGGTCCCGGGGCTCCGGGGCTCCGGCGCGTGTGTAGTGGGTACGTCGGCCGCTTGGCTAACTAGATTCTAAGTTTAAACTATATTCAATATATTCATGAACACATTTGTCTTTTATTTTATGTAAATGTAACCAAACATTCTCCTGATAGTAAGAGACCACGCCTGTCTGTATCTGTAGCTATATGTTGAAGTCATCGGTAGACAGAAGTGCCGAAAGCGCGCCGGTGCGTACTTCATTCACTGACCGGTAAGAAGGGCTAGCAGTCGGCGTCGCGCACCCCTTCCCTTCATTTAGTTTGTAAAGATATCATTTAGGTACCTACAAATTACAGAGAGCACCACCTACTGTTAGGAGTGAGTGAGGGCCAGGGAACTGAGGGAACCCGATGAAACAAACATTCCGCGGTGTTCGCACCTCGTTCCGAGATATCGCTTCCGTGCAGTACAACATGTTGTCGATACAAAGTAGGTAGTATGTGGCGTGCACTCCGTCATTCCGTGGATATCATTTGAACTATAACGAGGTTAAAGACGTAATGAATAGCGGTATGCGGTCTAAATCAATATAAATAGCATGCAATCAAGGCAACGCGGATTCGTCTCCGTGTGTTTGTTACGAAGTCAAACATTTCTTATCATTGGAATACTTTATCTAACGGTAATCTCACAGATATCCCTTCTGTTCTTCTCTGCCAGCCTAATACGAGTATGTTCACCTGCTCCGAGATCCAGTCGTAGGTAACTCGAAAGGGAATCATCCAGCCCTTTGTGACAAACTGGACGCCTACTATCTTTTCGTTGAATAAGTATTATGTGATGGCTCATTACACATTATGGTGGTTTTTTAACTCTCATTACCCGAAGTGCGGGCTAATGGGAGCAAAAGTATAATTTGTAAAAAAGGTGATTTTAACGAGCAAAGGATACTTTTTTTTAATGTTTGTTAGTAATTACTTAAAGGCAGATAAGTAAAAGTCTGATTTGTGTTCAAAAAAATTAATAAACTGCTTTTTTTTTTTACTTTTCCTTACATGGCTCCAATTTCCCCACTCTCCCCTACATTTCGTGTTTACCTATAAGCGACTCGGAATCGGTGCCGCTGTGAGGTTTTAAAAAAACTGTAGTTATGTATCTTGTTTACAAGAAAACTAAATAGGGGTAAGAGGAGGTCTCACAAGGACTGGAAAGGCAATTTTAATAAAAAATTGTAAAAGAAGACATTATTTATTGACAGCGACAGGCCGCGGTCGCTTGTATTCTCCAATTTGCTTCTTATTTTAACGAACCGATCATGCCTGAAATCTGAAAATTCCCTTTTTTATTCTCATTCACAAAAAAGGCCAAACTTGAGGTCATTAACTACAGATAGATCTATTCCCAAAGTTTGCGTCTTTGCTAAACTCATTGAGGATCAGATGTCTACGCCTTCGCTGCCCTCGGACATTAGTTCCGCGGCTGCGCGTGTGCGAGAGGACGCGCTGTTGCCGGAACATCGGCGGTGTGTATGTGACGATGTCTGCAGGGCGCAGGTCGAGTCGACGCAAGGAACACGGATTACAGTAAAGCGTTCGATCGAATAGATCACACGACAGTTTACTACTGGGTGAGCTGCGATCTGCAGCCACTCGTGGAGATCTTTTATAATATTATGGTTCAGTTCCTATGTCAAGTCATCGTCTGGACTAATAATCCTGCATTTTATATTATTATGTAGATATTGATATCAGTCAATATTTAATACCTACTTACACTCGAAGGCATTTGCAGGCGATACGAGTGTCGATTGATTTTACATGCGGTCGTGACTTGCAACCGTTAGTTATCAATAACCGAGTAGGTATATGTAAGTACAAAACTTTGCCGGCTTCGGTAGTTTGCAGGAACATTGCCATCAGACTAAGTTAAACCTTAAGGCGCCTGTTACACGTAAAGTATTAACTGTGTTCCGCCAATAAATACTAATGTACACGTATCATGGTATTATTGAACGTGTAACTAGCGGACCTACCGATGAATGTCAATATTTATTAATGGATTTCTAGATTTCTTGATTCCGTACTGACGATCCTTCAGAATGTGATGAATATTGAACGTTTGATCTCGCGCCAGTACGCACGCAGCGCCACGCTAGCGGCCGGGGCGGACGGCGGACCACTCGTTTGATAACTGGATACTTACTGGATTGTTTACTTGGCTGTCGTCACGACTAATTCGTAAGCTGAATGTTTTCCGGGTGATTAATATGAATAGTAAAGTAAAAGAAAGCGTCCGTTTCGATTAGTCTCGTCCGCGAGCGGCGCGACGCGGCGAGTAGTATATTTGGTAAAAAAGTCACAACAAAGTATAATATAAATAGTTAAAATATCAACAAACTCTTATTTACAAGGTACGAAATATACAAATAGGTACAAAATAATCAACGAGGTAACGCTAGGCTAGGCTAAGCGACGCGCTAGGGTAGCGGCTCCACGTAGTTCTCGGGCACGAGGCCGTGCTTGCCGTTGAGCGAGCCGCGCAGCCAGCCCGGCTCGCCGGACGGCGCCACGTTCGTGATGATCTGGTTCGGCTCGAACGACAGCTCGCCCGCGCTCTCGCCCAGGCACGCGTATAGCGTGCGCACGCGCGTGCACCGCGCGCCCCACCCGCCGCCGGCGCCGGCGCCCGCGCGCGCGCCCGCCGGCGGCGGCGGCGGCGGCGACGCGCTCTGCGACGACACCGACTCCGCCGAGCTGCTGCTGGACCGCGCCGCACCTCGCAACGCGGCGGGCGGCGCGAACTGCTGCAGGAGCTGGTGGTGGTGCGGCGAGTAGCGCGCGCCCACGGCCAGCGCCGCGCTAGCGCCCGCGCCCGCACCCACGGACACGCGCTCCAGCATGCTCTGCAAGCGACATGGCTCCACGTCAGTTATGCCCCGCGACAGTGTGACATCTCAAAAACCATAATGTTACAGAAAACGCCTCTTAAACTTTTAAATGAACTGAACTCTTAAATCGTTGTCGAGATAGCTTTATTATGTATGAAGTGATTAGTGTGTAACTAATGTTGAAATTGAATATCTTTATAATAAATAAAAAATTCTTTTTATCAATAGATTCACAAAACTGGCCATATACAAAGAACTGCGTTACAATATGCGTATATACGCCCTTCCAGATGCGGGCACGGCATGCGCATACAGCCTTTCCATGCTACAGTCGCCCGGAAGAGATCGCTCTAAGCGATAAAGCCGCCAGTTGTTGCACTATTATTAGATCGTTTCTGTTATCAATATTTTATTTTATATTTTATGATGTGAACAATAAAGTTATCTTATGTAAACAATGAGCCTGCACTCCGTGGATGGAACTGCGACGCGAAGTGCAGCCACAGCCGACAGCCAGCTATTTAAGATATCAGGAATAATTATAAAGCCCGGTCTGTCACTCGGCAGCTGGGCGCTGGTCTGCCGATGCATGTCCACGAAAGCGAAAGAAATAGACGTTCAACAAAAATAATATTTTTATTCTCATGTCGATGGGAAGATCGGCATTCTTCAGTACGAAGAATAATAGAAAAAAGTATGAGGACGGTACTCACGAGATCAGCGCGCGCCGCCGGCGGGCCCGTCGGGGAGCTCCTGTAACAACACACCGACACGTTAGCGCCGGTCGCTCCGTCGGACGAGGAGCCGCCAGGTACCGACCCGGCGATCACGAAGCCGGACAGGCAGATGATCATGACGGAAGACTGTCCCGCGCCTCCGCAGGAGACACGTGCGCCGCGCTCGAGGCCGTGCGCGCGAGTGCGGCCGCGGCGGCGCGCACGCCCTATGTATACGTGGCGCGGGGCGCAGGGGGCGGGGCGCGCGGACGCACGTGCGCCGCGCACCTGCCGCACGCGATGCGCCGCTCTCAGAGTAAACAGTGCGCGGACCGAGGGCGGTTACTGCACGCCCGAAGACGCATTCGCCCCCGCAGTGGGTCGAGGCCGACCCGCAGCGAGTGGGCACGGCGGAAACAGCCCGAACTCATTTTCGGGGAAGGCTCGTGAGGACGACCGTCCGCAGTCACACCGGCAGACTTACGGCGGCGCGGCGCTACTTAAATCGTTTTTATGTTTTCTCCCCTCTATACTATTAAATGTGCAAAATATTAAGCACCCGAAACGAGAGTTCCCGCGAAGCAGCCGCCGCGTCCGCCGGAATAGGCGTAGGTATTCTATGAAAGTCGTCACTTATTCGCTCGCTTTCGTTCATTTTAGTACCTATCGATTGTTTTCGCACAATATCCGCGCCGGACGAGCCGGAGGAGCGGAACACACGCGAGACTAACTAACGATGCAGCGCAGCCCCGGAAACACGGGGGCGGAGGCGCGGCCGCGGGCCCGACAGGTGCGCCCGGCGAGCCGCGCACAGCTGCCGCCCTCACGCTACTTTTACACAAAGTTTTTTTTTACGAGTCGTCCTGTTATGGCGCATTCTGCCGAACGACAGTCGGGCGACGCATTCCGAACACGAACTGGTTAAAAAAATATAAAATCAGTTTTATTTTACACATCCTATAGTACCTATTATACATATGTATATCTACGTACAAGTATAGTGACGCCCGCGCCGGAGGTCGCCGACGGGAGGTTCGCGCCTCGCAGCGGAGCGAGCCGCCAAGGATGATGATTTTTGCATAATTATGAACGGATCCGCTGACGAGAGAAGCCTCGGACTACCACAGCGCCTCCGGAACCGACTCCACGTCCGCGTCGCCCGAAGTAGTTATTTCTTTACTCGAGAGTCCATCTTAAACCTAAACGACGACAAAGTCTATCGGCGACCGAACGAACCCGTCGGCGGCTGCCGGCACATCTCGCACAAAGCAGTGCAGTCAATCAGATTCGCAGTTATGGAATCGTGTCTGAAATTAATTTTGTTGTAGCGGTTCTTATAGTACATATGTATATACAGTGTCGTTGCCAACTTTTAATAAAACAAATCGGCGCGTTGCAAACTTCACCTGTCACCTCGCTGACACAGCGACACGGGCGACGCGCACGGAGGAGCGCCGGCCTCTGCAGAGGTGAGAGGGGAGAGGGGAGGGGAGGCGCGGCCACAGGTTACGCGGCAGTAACGGGATGAACAGCTGGCAGATGTGCGCGCGGGCTCCACAAAAGCCACTGCCGGCGCTTTGTCGAGCGCAGGTAATCGCGGAGCGTTCATTCGAGTGAACACAATGGAATCTTATTCCCGACGCAATGTATTACCGAACACGGGCGTCACACGCTTATTGTCGACAAAATTCCGTTACGTTTGTATTAAGATGTTATCGTGTTCGATTGAACACAAGTATAAATGTACAATTAAAAAAGCCGACGCCATGCGCCAAAGCTCGAACGCGGCGAGGTGGCAGGTAGCATGACCGCGGGCCCGGGCCGGCTGCACGCGCGGCTCCGGCGCAGCAGCGAGGCTTCGGACAAAACGAAAATATCCGTGTATACGATTCTTAGATTTTATGTTATTTTTTTTTAAACCCGCACGACCGATTTCGATTAAAATTAAACGGGACCTGGGAAGTATTCCCTTTAAAAAAAAAATAAGAATTTTCCAGATCGCTTCAGTCGTCTTCGAGTAATCGGTGAACATACATTAAAAAAAGATTCCGACGAATTTAGAACCTCTTCGTTTTTTAAAGTCGGTTAAAAATCGGCGAAGGCAACGTCACGCGCTCAGCAGTGCTCGGAATGATTGGATGAGGAATTTCACTGTAGTCCGTACGCTATAGTGAAATCGGTCCCCCTGCCCTCCCTGCCGCGTCGGGGACAAAATAGTCTCTCCCCACGTGGAAACATGGCACCGATAGAACAAAGATACGTCCGACTCGTTTACGTGAAGATAAATCCAAATAGACGGAGCAGGCGGGGCCGGGCCGGGCAGGTGCGCCGCGCGGCAGATGCGCGCCGCGGACAAAACATACGAGCGCGCCGGAGCGCGGAGCCCGGGCCGCCAGGTGCTTTCGGACGAGCGATCATATGCGTGAGGAGAAAAGCCACATTCCTCAAAAAGGAACAGAAAAAACACCTATATCTTTCGGGTTTCTAACACTAGCTGTATATTTTTAATAAATGTAATTATTTTGAAATTTAATTTGTTACACGTCGGTTTCAGCGACGTGAAATTAATTTAAATTCAATTAACACGTCGGGAGCCGTCCTGCACCCGCGCCGGCGCTGCTTTTAATGAATAAAAGTTTCGAATCGGCGTATTTTGTTAAAAATTTATCCACGATCCATTGGATAAAATTAATTTATGTATATACGAGGGTCAAACTGAAAGTTTTGGGAATTGGCAAAAATCACAAATGTTGTCGAAGAGAACATCTCGCTCCCGGTCTCCTTGAATAATTTTTTTTGAGTGATTCACGACTTTTCTCCAAACGTCGTCTTCACATGCATTTTGTAATAAAGTCAACATTTTGCTACGTGGCCTTTGACACGAGCCCGGATCCGTTGGACGGCGTCGTGGCGACAAGGACACGGCGGCGATCCAAGGACCGCACGGCCGAGTCGTTCGGCGACTTCATCCGAAATGTAGATTGGTTTTATCGGTTTGTTTTCTTTCACTACTCGAACCAATTCGTGCTTCAACATATTTTCATTGACATATTGTACAATGCCTTTTCAATAGTGTGGTTGTTCGTAATGCGTGCACCTCATTAAATGGGCGGAGAATCCATACCTACCCATCAATGAAGTACATTATCTGTAGTACATTTTACCAAAAATAAATACGAAACTTTATAAGCGTGATCTGTCAGTCAAGGACTCACACGTGATTAGTGCACACGAGATATGTCGTGAGATAATTATTATCGATTGAGGTAATAGTTTTGCATGTATCAATGCATCTATGAACTGCTGATATTAAAAACTATTGATTTTTAAAATCATATAGATAAATAAAATGATAGAATTATGAGTATACAAACTAGATGTATTAATATGTTCTTTATACTCTAAAGAACTTTGATCTTTAAAAAAGTAATAAACATTGTAAGCTATTTGTTTTGTTTGGCTGCCATTTTTATTCCCATAAATTTTAGAACGATTCATCTTGTTTGTTTGAACTTGTCGTGTGTATCTTCATTCAAAGCGTCCGGAACCAATAAGTCGACTGTTCGCCGCGAGAGCCGCGAGCGAACTACCAACTACAAGTTTTAGTTACGGGTTGTAGACTACAACTGCCCTGCCCCCGCCCGCGCTTACTACCCTGCGACATCTGCACGTCACGCTGCCCCACCTACCTCCTCATTCCGCGGGCGATCCGTGATTACTTTAATAATGCTATAATTAATTGTTGTTTTTAGGGTTCCGTACTTCACATCATCAGCCATAGAACGTCCACTGCTGGACGTAGGCCTCCTCATGGGGGGGTTTTGCCAATATACTCGCCACGCTTGGCAGGCGGGTTGGCGAGCGCAGTTAAGTGTGATTGTTCAAGGAAGACGCTGCTGCCCATCTTCCGGATTACATCCCTTAGCCGACTCTTACGGCAACCACGGGTAGAAAGGGTGGGGTACAATTCTTACGCCGGCACCACCACGGCACCGTACTTCAAAAGGTTATAAAAAAGGAACCCTTATAAGATCACTCCGTCCGTCTGTCTGTCCGTGTGTCACCATCGTTTTTCTCAGAAACGGGTGGACGTAGCAAGTTGAAATTTATACCAGATACTGAGGTCTATAGTCCCTATTAGTATAAAAGTCAAGGTCCTGAGTCAACACGATAAAAAGATATGGGCAAATTTAGATTTTCGCGAAAACTTGTACCAAAATTTACATTAATTTTAAATTTTTATATTTTTCAGGATTTGCTTTCAACCATTACAGCACACACACACACACACTTAAAACTTAGCCACCAATAAAAGTGATACGAATTTTATTATGGCGGTATAATGGGTAGGTACGGAACCGGTGCACGGCGCACGAGTTCGACTCGCACTTGACCGGTTTTTGATGTTGCTTACGCGGCCGTTCGGACATGGATTAACTGTAGAACAGAGAGAGCTTACGCCGAAAATTTATCATCGTCACCATTTTACATCACAGCGGGAACGAATTTGCAACAGTTTATATTTTAATGGCTCGCCCGAGAGCCAGGTCTGTTCCGGGCTCGATGCGCTTGCCGTGTTCGAGCACACCGTCACTCGAAAGAAAATACAAGTCGCCGCCGCGGGCCGCCACCTCGCCGCATCGATAGATAACTGACACAACTCGGGATAGAGGTCGAACACTGCCGACACTCGGCGTGCCAGCAGGCGCGCGGCCCGGCGCGGGCCACCCCTCCGCCGAGCCGCCGAGCCGCGTTTCACACGGGCTGCACTCGGCACTCGCAGGGCGTTCTGCGTACATCACGAATCAAACCTGGCGGTACATCTTCGCGGGAGCTCGTCCACGTAGCCACCGCCGCAGCACCGGGTATTCTGCCGCCAGCCAGTAGTGTGTAAACACTACCGTGCTCCGGTTGGAAGGGTGCTGGGCTGTCGAGACTGACCATCCAACGTATCAAAGTAAGGAGCGCCGAGCGCCAAGGCAGCTCGAGGTCGTGTGTGTCGCTGCAAAGGACGCGGCAGGCGTTGTCGCTCACCATCAGGAGAGCGTCTCCGTCGTGTCGATACTTTTACAAGAATCTTACCCGAGTACACCGTTGGGCTGCGGCGCGGGCGGCGCGGGCGGCGCGGGCGGGTCCGTCGGCGCGGCGCCGTCGAATATCTCCGCGTAGTGGTCCATGAGCGTCTCCACGATGACGTTGTAGAACTTGAGGTCGAGGATGGAGGCCACGGTCTCGCGCTCGGCGCGCAGCAGCGTCGGGCCGAAGCACACCGCCAGGTTCGACGTCGACATCAGGTTGCGCTCGCTCTTCGCGCTCACGCTGCCGCACACACAAACACACACACGTCAACTTATCTGCTCACCGAGCCGAGCTCCGCCCCGGGGGGCTCGCTCCGACCTTGTCAGCTGGGGTTCTCTACTTGACATCATAGCAAAGAGAATAAGGAAGTATTGTCAATAGTTAATATTACATTTTGTGTACGGCTAGGAACCGTAAATGTGTAAAGGAGGAAAGCGCGCGAGGCGCCGCCGCGGCCGGGCGGCCTGTGGACGTCACTCGGCCGGGCCGCCTAGCGTTCAGATACGCTACGTCGGGGTTCACTTCCAGACGTTGTAGCATATGACGGTATGAGAAGCGGCTTTCGTCGAGTTTTCGATGCCGAATACATACCTCAAAAATCCGTCAGGGCTCATTTTTCTTATCGACAGAATGCGAAATAAAAAAATATTTAACGGGTAATCGACCGCGTCGGACGCGATGCGCGGCGCCTCCGGCGGACGAGGTCCGGACGCGGGCACTCACTTGCGCAGGTGCAGCAGCACCAGCTGCAGCATGTCGCGGTGCGCGGGCGGCAGGCGCGCCACCAGCGCCGCCACGCCCGCCACGCGCTCGCCGCGCCGCTCGCTCTCTGCACAAACACACTTCGTATGATCCGACCCGGCTCGACGAGTGCCGGCCGCGCGCACACACACACGGCGCGTCAACACAACAACGCAGTCCGGACATTCAGCCAGGCACGACCGAGATCACGTTTCAAAACAATAATATGATATGTACGAGTTCGTCGACTTGCGCCGTCGCATCGGGGAAACCCCGTGAGGACGGCGTCAAATGTAAATAAACAAATAATACTTCCGCAACTGGAAACGGAACCCGCGCTCTCCGCCAGCACCGGCTGCTGCAGCGGCTGCAGCGGCGGCAGCCCGGTCATATTATATCCTACTTCGGTATGAGAGACGCGCGGAGCCGGAGCGGGTCGCTAGTGTATTTCTCGGTTGAATATTTGTGTATGTGTTATTGTGTAGGTAGATATATATTGGAGCTTTCTTGATTAATTAGTTTCAATGAATGAGTGTGATGTGGTGTGAGTGTGCGTGTGCGTGTACACGTGCGGGTACGTACTGGCGAGCGCGATGAACTGCGCGTGGTAGCGGTGCGTGAGCAGCGGGTCGGGCAGCGCGCGCAGGAACGCCTTCAGCGCGCTCGTCAGCGTCTTGGTCTCCCACAGCAGCGCGTCGTGCAGCGCCGGCGCCGGCCGCGTGCGCACCAACGCCGCCACCTGCCGAGCGGGCGCGCGCGTCAGTCACCCGCACTCCCTCGCGCGGTCGCGCGGGCGAGTCGCCTACCTTGCTGGCGACGCCGGCCACGCGGTACAGGCCCTGGTCCTCGAGGCCGCGCGCCTCGATGGCGGCGATCAGCCGGCGCACGAACGCGAACCCCGCCTCGTCGAGCGCGCACTCGCCGTCGGCGGGCGCGGCGGCGGGCGCGGGCGCGCGCGGTGCGGGCGGCGCCGCGTCCACGGCGCGCAGCCAGGCGGCGCGGTCGCCGTCCGCCAGCGCCTGCAGCGTGAGCGGCGCGCGCTCGCGGTCCGCCGGCACGGCCTCCCAGCAGAAGCGCCGCTCCACCGGCTCGGAGCACGCGCGCGCGCCGCACACGCACACGTTCTCGCTGCCGCCGCCCTGCGCGCGCGACATCGTACGACATCACCGACCGGGCCGGCTCGGCCATGTAGGGGGCGAGACCCGTCAGCGGGCTCGTCGCACACATACACAATATATATTTTTTGAATGGATGACAAGCCAGGTGTTTGACCACTACTCACCTGATGTTAAGTGACGGTGTGGTCGAAGATGGTAAAGCACACCTAGCCTGCAATAGAACCGGCTCTCAAGTGAGGCTGCCGGAAAACACCGTTAGATGGTTGGCGGCAGATTTTCAACTCGAGGGTGATAGCTAGCCAGGCGAGTACTAGAAAGCACTCTGCCTAGTACGCTATTGTTTCCTCACGATGTTTTCCTTCACCGGCAGCTCAAGCTCATTGTTGGGGTTTGAACCCACGCCCTTCGGCATGCGAACCGACCGCGCTAACCACTGAGCTATCATCGTTACAAAATACTACGCATGATCGGTCCGTAGTCGTGTTTCCTACCAATTTAACAAATACGACATAAAGGCACGAAAATGACAGCCGTTCCCGAGTCTGTAAATGCCATTCTCCCGCGACAGAACGTGTGCAGTGCGTTTGACCGCCGCCTCGCGGGCGGGAGAGCGACGGGCGGTGAAGCGAGAGGAGATGCATTACCCCGAAAGGCGTGACGAGTCCCTGCGGTATTACCGTCTTGACATTGATCTGCGTGTAGGGCGCGAGCGACAGGCAGCGCGACGCCTTCTCGTACGTGCAGTACTGCTTGCTCCACGTCGTCGTGCCGAACGCCTCTGCAACACCAACGTGACATAACCTGACGTTGATACATTGACGTGGAAACATTACCTACCGTGTTCCGGTTTGAGGGGTACTCACTGCAGCTAGCGAAACTCTTAAAAGTAATGAGCGCCAAAACGGCGATGCCTCGGACTTTGTTTTGCCGCTCAAAGTTCTGTGTATCTCTGCAATGGTCATGGACATGCGTCATCTCTTACCGGCACGAGAACGTATCGTTCGTCTCATCACTATAACATTTAAAATAATTGTATATACATCCTTATAATAGATACAGAATACCCAGTAACGAAACATTATGCTCGTCACACAAATGTAGTGGCCCGAGTGAGAATCGAACCCACGCCCTACGGCCCTCGAGGCAGATACACTACCGAATGAGCCAACGGAGCAGTCCGTTACTCTAAGGCGAGGCGGCGCGCCCCTCGGGACGGCCGCGGCCGCGGCCGCAGCCCGGGCGTCGCCAATTCAACGCTCGTTACTTTCACACATTGGATAGTGTATATCGTTAGCCCTGTCGCTGAACCTGAACACGGGAATGTTTACACACTACTGCTTTGCGGCGGAATATCCGATACTGCGGTGATAGCTATTTGCACTACCTCCAGCTGAAGAGATGAACCCACTGAACTGATACAATAACGACTCCCACGGTATACAGAGCTCTACCGGGAAAACTCGTTTACCTTACTTCTCACTAAACAAAGTGGCGTCGGGTGCGCCGCGGCGCCCCCTGCCGCCTCCGCGGGCGGCGCGCCGGCCGGCGCTCGTCCCGCATCGGACAGAGCGCACGTCGGCGTCGCATAGCCGGCGGGAATTCGGGTCTCGGCGGTCCGCGCGATGAGGCGCCAGCACGGGTAATCCGAAATACACTAACAGAGCCAACGACGGTAACGGCGCTAATGAATACTGACACGGCTCAAATCGATATTATTCGAGCTATCGTTCTCGTTTGTGGTCGAGACGTCGTGGGCGTTGTTAACGTACTTCGCGCCGTACTCGATGTACGCGTATATATTCGCAAGCTACTTTTGAATAGGCGAGCGGCTGCCGGACGACGTGCAGTGAAGGACTTGCAGGTAAGATGTTCGACCACAGCTCACCTGATGTTAAGTGACGGTGTGGTCGAAGATTGCGAAGCATACCTAACCTGGAATAAAACCGGCTCTCGAGTGAAGCAGCCGGAACACACCGTCAGACCTGATCTCGAACCCGCACCGGCGCGGCGCGGCGCTCACTATACTCACGGACACGCCGCACAGCAGCGGACAATTAATATAAACACGTCGATCTGCGCGAGACAAACGGTGCACCGGCGCGGCGCCATGACGCGCACAGTGCAGGGTACTCACTCTTCTCCATGAGGAAGAGGTACCCGGCGCGCGACACGCCCCCCGCGCCCTCCTCGCCCGTCTCCTCCTCCTTGTGCTGCACACACACACACGCGCGCACACGTTAGTATTACACACGCCACACACGCATGCTCGCCAAGCTAAGACCGCCGGTCTAATTATTAATTTATTGCGTTTTTTACCAGTTACAATTCAATTACATAACGTAGATTCATAAAAACAGATATATACATATAGATTAATATCCATGTAATTATTTAAAAAAATATGTTTCGTTTTTACCCGATTGCCAAGGAAGAGTTATGTTTTTCGCGCGTATGTAAATTTATCTATTAACTAGTACCTCCCAAACGGCCGCATGGCTTACGACAATTAAGGTATCGTTGGATTCGTCTCAATAACCCAAGTGTACCGAACGGTTAAAAAAACAAGATGGTCGATTGTAGGGTATCTAAATAAACGCAACTAAAGGAGGATTACAAATATAATATGAGTTATATGTTTAAATTTAATTAGGAATGATAAATTTGTTTAAAAAGTTTTATCATTTAATTACCTACGGCTATTTCAATCGCAGTCGGGTTAAAGATTTTATAAACTCTTGAGCTGTTAAGTCTGTGACGGCATTTTGTTGTTGAATTGGGAAAAGGCTATGTGTAGGTATAGAGCCGAAATGTTGCCAAATAGTAATAATTGATTCGATTCGAGCGACCTGTCCGCCCGGACCGAATGCTTCGGCACCTGTTCTCGTGAAGCGCTAAACAGATCGCGACCAGTGTCCGCGGGGTCCCGGCACTCACCGTCTGGCGCATGTCCATGATCTTCTTCATGAGCGACTCGGTCTGCTTGCTGGTCTCCTCGAAGTTGGTCCGCGTCTGCAAGCCACGCACACACACACACGTTACTCACACCACGCTCGCGGGCGGCGCGCGCACGCCGGAACACGCACCCCGTTACAAGTCACTTTTCATCGTTAACAACAGAAAAAAGATAGAATTTCGAGTAGAAAATAAGTAAAGACTCTCAGATTCTATGACTTTTGCTCGTCTTACATGAACACGTTCGTGTGCGTGCAAGCGAGCGACGACCGGCAAAGAATTCTTTTCATTTTCTACGTGAGATTTCATCTGTTCTCGTTTATAACGCGCTCGTTGTACTCGAGCGGCCGGCGGGTGTTCGCGCGCGCACGAGCCGCCTGCGCGACTCTCGAGGTTAACGACACTCCTCAAACTAAGCCATGCTGCACACTGGAGGCTCGGGCGGTCCCTGCGGTATGCGGTTACGATATAAATATTCCCTGCGAAGACGGGCCGCCAGAGAGCGCGCGGAATGTCGATTCTCAAAAATTGCCGCCTCGCATCTTCTTTACGACGAGCGACGTGGCCACGGCGCGCGAGCATTCGTTGTAGTAACGGCAACGAGCGCCCGCGCGGGCCTGCCGACGGCACTCGTCACTCGGCGGAGCGCGCGGGCACACGGAGCGCCGCCGTCCCTGAAACTACACGTACAGGTAGCGCAGGGAGCCACCTGCACACACGACCACGCCTTACCCCTGCGCCGAGGAGCGGCCTCCGCCGACCGGTCGCTAGCAAACGAGTTCGCGGAACATACGCAACACGTGAACGAGCCCACGGGTCAGGACAGCCCTGTAGCTCCGGTCGCACATTTTTCTATCGTCAACGTGCTACGTACTTCTCACAGGCTTCGCTTGCACCGTGTTAGGATTATTGTATGTGTAGTGGAGGAGGAGGAGGAGGGAGAGGAGGCGGAGGGGCGTGCGCGCACCCGCTGTATCCGCAGCTGCAGGTCGCGCACGCGCGGCTCGGCGTCGGCGTGCACGTCGTGCGCCGTGTGGTAGAAGGTCCACCAGCCGAACACGAAGCCGAGCAGCGTCTCCACGAGCTCGAACTTCTTGCGCTCCTGCACCGCCTGCAGCTGGAACACGTACTCCAGCGACGCCTGGCAGAAGTCGCGCTCCGCCATGTCCAGCGCCGCGTCCGCCTGCAACCATCGACGACTAGTATTATATAATCTGCGCCGCGAGTCGCCACTCCCCGCGCTAGACCGCCGACGGCCGTCGCGCCGGTGCGCCGGTGCCGCGAAGGCGCGAGGGTGAATGTCGGGCCATGTTTCATACGTTATCGGTTACGTTAAATAATATACGTGTTTGGTGACTTCATTGCAACTTGTTTCTAGGTGATTTAAGATTTACTTTAGATCGCTTTCACGATGTGATTTTCAGTTCGATATACTTAAACATTTTTATAGTGGCACGCCGCTCCACCTAGCTGCAATCTAAGTAAAACTCGTATCGAGGGAATCGGGCGACTGATACAATATTTATATAGTTTTTTTGTCAATATATACATATCATTTATACAGACAGTCAGACACCCAAACACGGAACGAACGTGTGTGTTCGTTACAGTAATCAGTAATATTTGTCGGCCATAAAAACAATAATGTCACAGGCGAGTCACTCGTACAAAAACAATCTTACAATTACCCGTTGAATAAATGCAGCTAGGTATATACGTATGTATAATAATTCAGCTTTATATCTAATACGTTTAAACGAGCAATTTCTTGTATATATGTATATATAATCTGAATCTCGGAAACGGCTCCAACGATTTTCATGAAATTTAGTATGCAGGGGGTTTCAGGCGCGATAAATCGATCTAGCTAGGTTTCATTTATAGAAAACGTCGTTTTATCCGTGTTTTTAGCCGAGCAAAGCTCGGTCACCCAGGTGCTTGTATAATTAACTGTCGATTTAACAACGACGAGCATACTTCTGTTTACGGCGCAGGCTCCGTTTGTGTTACACTTAAACGTATGACGTGGGAGGGTATCAAACCCTCGTCCTACGTGTCGTGAAACAGCCACTATGCAATGAGCTACCGGGGCGACGGAGGGTTCCCGAGGGGCAGCGGGTGACGCGTCGCGTGTTAGAGCGTCGCGAGCGCGACTTTCTAACTGGTTTCTCGATATGATTGCGCTCCCGGGGAGCTTCGGTCAAGGCTCGACAGTTGTTGATTTATTTTAAAAAAAAAATACGTTTTTTGACGAGGAGCTACTTACTACCTAGCGAGAGGGCGCACACGCGGGTGACCGCACTCACTGCTGTGCTTCCTGTTCCGGCTCGAAAGGCACCGCAGCCGCTGCTTGCCGAGTTTCAGTATTATAGACTTTAAAACTTTGTATATTTGTGTAACGAGACTCGCGTCGACTGTAGGTTCCGGCTTCACCTCTTACCATCAGGCGAGCGCCGTGTGCCTCTCAATACTTCTCGTCGTGAATAGTGGCGCGTGTGTGCGTGTGTGGGTACCCACCTCTTGAAACACGTTGTCAGGTTTTTTGGTGGAGAGCGCGAGCGTGCGCTCCTGCGTCTGGCAGAACTTGGCCGTCTTCTTGTCGAACTTCTTCTTCCCCTCCTGCAACACGAAACAAAATTGGGAAGATTCATTTTTTTTTTTAAAGTTTCCCGCGAAGAAAAGTATCTCAGCGCTGCCTTCGGGGAGCCCACACGGCGTCTAATGTTTGTGCTTCCCTATGATCCCGATAGCGGGCGGCACTTCATGCCGCGAGCGGAGGCTCCGGCGCAGGGATTCAGGGGTGGTGTAGGGCGTGATTTCCGGCCGATAGAGGCCCGCGGGTGCACGTACCTTGACGGCGCCGATGTGGTCCTTGCGGAAGCGCTCCAGCGGCTGGATGATCTGCTCGTGCGCGCGGCCCAGCTGCAACATGAGCACAGACCGTCGGTTAAATGGAATCTATGCTTCGAGTACTCCGCTTAGTCGGACGCGTGCTCTTCCGTATTCGGGAGGAGTCGACGAGTCATTTTAAAACAATGATTACCTTTACATAACGTTTTAAAGTAAGACGAAGAAGAAGATGTTTAGAGTATTCGCGCGGCGGCAGGCCACGATTCACACGAATGCCGAGTGCCGCGCCCCCGGGCTCCCCAGCGCGGCTCGCGCCCGAGCTGACCGTTTCGGCTCTTATTCTCTGCTGTAGAACCTCCGAGTAGAGGTATATTCTCACACAGCAAAGCAGAGTGTCCCTACATATTGGCAAACATCTACAAAGTTTTACTATATTTTATTAATTTCGTTTCGTCAATAAAGTTATTTTCTTAATTTTTCCTTTTAAACGGTTCACGCGACAAGTAGGTACACTGCAAGTGTTTGCGCGTGCGTTTTCGCACCTAGAACTTTTTGCTCTTGTAATTGTAACGCAGTTCTTAGTATTATATGTCCAGTTTTGTGAACCTATGAAAGACAGACTTGTTTGTGAGACGCCATATAAAACGATATCTGCCGTCGCCCGTGTGTTCAGAGCTGGTCATCTCGAGCGAGCCTGCGGGTACGCCCGACGCACGAGTACGCAGAGGCGCGCGCCTCTCCGCAGGAAGCGGAGACCGGCGACGTCACTCGAGGGACACTCGGCGCCGGTTTCACTTTCAACGCGGACGCGCTGACGTCCGACCGGTTCGACGACGCGCGTCGGTCGAGAGGATATTCGAATGCGAGTCGGGCGGCGGCGGCGCGTCCTCGTCCCTCGCCGAAAGTGAAAGGAAAGTAGCGCCCCAGGTGCGCCGACTCGTCGGAGTCTCGCGTCAGCGACCAGATTCTAATTCGATACAGCTCCGATTCAATGATATTATCTCGGAGCCACGAGAGTCGCCGCGGCTATGCAGATTAGAAACGAGTTCAGTCAATTACGATAGTCAGGTTCGAAACGAGTTACGGAGTAACGGGAAACGCGCGTGTGCGGCCGGCGACGCGGCCCGCCGAACGTGCCATTAGCCGACGAGGCTATCGGCTCGTTCTGCTGAACGGCCAACTAGTTGTAATTCACGGCGGAGCGGAGGCACCGCGACTCGCGTCGGCCGTGCGCTATCGGCCGAGGGGCCGCTGTCGGCGCGCACGCGCTTCGTTAGTGAATCACGACCGACCGCGGAGCCCGCCTCCCCGCCCCCCGCAGGCTCGCCGAGCGCTTTGTTGGCCGCTCCTCTGTTGTCTACCGATTACCTACATTAGACCTACATTAGCCGAAAGACGCGCGAGATACTTTTCATTTAAATTCTATTGTCAGGAGAAAGCGTCTCCACGAAGAATGGCGTCGGAGAGTCGAACCGGTGTTCGCACGCTATGGGGTCGAGCGGTGCCCGAACTGCCCCAGAGCTCGCCGGGCGGAGCGAGTGTGATGCAAGGCGGGCGCGGGCGCGGGCGTGCAGGAGCGCGGCCTCGCGCGCCGCGAGCGGAATAGAAAGTGCTCGTGAAGGTCGCGCGCAGTGTTTACAAACACGCCGCGCCCGACACGACGCGACGCGTCCGTCCCTCTGCGCGCAGTAACCGACGGAGTGACCGGTGGCGGTCGAGGGCGCGAGTCCCCTCGACATAGGGCTCTCTGCTCGGGCGCGCGGGTGACGTCGTGATGCACGACTTTAATTCACGCGCGACGGTCCTCCGGTTTTGTATCGAATATTATTATTTATCGACACAGTGTAGCCGACAGGTTCGTACCCGTGTCGGCGGTGGTGCGGTATGTCGACAGGCAGCAGTCGTACAGTTTATTCAACGACTATTAAAGTGAGGCCGTTTCTGTCTTATCTATCCTGGTGTCGCTCTCGGTAGTTATTGTTAATCAAAATGTCTAAATATTACATAGAAGACAATGTTCGTTCGTAAAGGACGTCCATTATGACAAAACTGTTGAAAAAAAATATCTCTCATTTTAATTTTAAGAACGATATGTTAAAAGACGTCGTTTACAGAATAGGCCTCGTATATTAACGGAGTGTGACTGTCGAGAGGTCGTTACCATGCGGTCGCGCTCGTCCTCGATGGTGCGGATGAGTTGCGCGAAGTGGTGCAGCGAGCGGCTGATGACGCGCTCGTCCTCCGTCATGGAGGCACCGATGCAGGCGAACTCGAACTGCTCCATGCTGGCCGCCAGCGCCAGCTGCGCCGCGCCCAGCCCTGCCGGCGAGCACGACACGTCAAACTCGGCACCCACATGCTATGTGCCTACCGTCCTAACGATGCGCTCATCGAAGCTCGTCCGATGTAACGACCGGATAAGAACCGGGGAGGCATCCTGCATACCCTACGTCGGAATGAGTGTCGGCGAAAATTTAAATATATATAGCATGCGTCTCGCGAACGGTTATACGGGCAGGCATACATAAACAACGCCTTCGATACTACAACATGAAACCGCAAGGTGCGTTCATGGACTAGAGAAGAGCGAGTCATCTTAAAACAGGCGAACGAGTCACAGCGGGGCACACACGCTGAGCTGATACCATCCCTCTGTGTGCGTCGGGCGTCCGTCGGCGAGCGGTGCCGGCACTGCCGCTCCCCCGGGTGCAATGCAACGCGCCCGTTTGGTCAATAAGCGGCTGTTGGCTCTCATGTATGCAGTAATGCACTCCTAGCAGGTGTAGGCGCGCACCGCATTATTACCGTAAGATAATAACTTCACAAGACAGCCCTAAGAAACAAAATCAAAGCTATTTTTTATTCGACCTGTCCGAAGAGGGCACGCGCGCGTCGCCGCGGGTAAAAGCCTGTATGTAATATATGTCTCCGTTGTATATTCACGGCAGTGAGACGAGGAAGTCTGGCGTGTCATTTTCTAATTATAGTGTTATCACTGTTGTGCACATGCTCTCATATCCGCACACATCGAGTGCGGAGATTCTGTCCCGGCATCGGAGAATGGCTGACGGCTGACGACCCGGGGAGACGACGAGTTGCCGAGCTTGTAAATGTTCTCACTTCGAGCCGAGCGAGGATTCTCGCGGTCTCTTTTCTAAACTTTTCGAACTGTTGAATAGTTAGGTGATTGAATAATTACTATTTGTAATAATAAGCCTTTCAGAATAATATTCTCGTTTACCTCGACGAATAAAAACGATATTTTTTCATGCGGTTTTGTACGACTATATATCAAATTTGGTTAGGCAGGGAGGGCGCCGGGGCCGCGACTCCTTTTACCATCGCACACTCAAAAGTTTCATCTCCACATATGTATTTAAAATCTAAAATGAAGTATAACAGTATATGTGAGCGCTAATGACCTAATCGAGCGCTCGCCGCGTCGGCGCGGCGGCGAGGAATGCGCGGGCGCACGATAAGGCGCATCGGCCGCTCCGCTCGATCGCGGCCGTCCTCCATCCTCCGATAACGACACCACGCAGAGCTTCCGACGCGACTGATCGACGCGCAGGCAGTGATGGCCGCCCCACAGCAGTACCACAGCAGTGGCGACGCGAGTATCTGCCGACACGTCCGTGGCTGTAAGACCCGCGACTCGTGCTACATGCGGGTCTCGCAGGCGAGAGAGCGCCGGCTGCGGCGCGATGCCATGATAATTTCCGCAGAGGAGCGACAATACGAGGCGTGTGCCGTTAATTAGACAATAAACTTGAGTCGCTCGAGTCCACGCTGACGCAGCGCGCCTGCGCCGCTGGTGACGCTTCCACACCATTATTCTACTGGCGACGACGATTCTCGCCGTACACTCCTACAATAGGATAACATAAACATACAAAAACGAGGAAACTGACTTGTTTGTTCAATTGCCAAGGTTTCAGTCGGAAACTTTTTGAACTACAATTAATGAGAAGGATAAATATATTATGTACCTAAATATATTAAAAGCAATAAAATAAAACTGTAAATATGAGTAATGGGTAAAAACTATACTATGAATGTTTGTGTGTACCTGCATATACATATATCTGTGTTTGTCTATAGTTAGTCTTTAATTGTTTTGTTGCAGAAAAGGAAAAGCACAAAACTTTGAACAGTACTGTACATAATATTGGACACTGAACCCAATCTCTTTGTGTGGCAGTCTATCATTCCACATGACATTGACAGAATTGTGAAGTATCTTTGCAAAGGCCATTTATCAAAAATTTTATTGAATTAAATGAGATGGATTGAATTACAGCACACATATCCTTGAGGTAAATGATGTGTTGGAAGTAACTTCAGCAAAAAATATTTTTGGTGACATTTACCAGTAATTAATCTAGATTTTTGTACAATACATGCAAAAAAATATATAATTAATACAACTGTGCTCTATGTGGAGCATGAACCATTAATAACTCATTGGCATGTATACCACACACACACACACACACACAGTGAAACACTTTAAGCCATAAATAATGTCTGTTCTTGATTTTCTATTATACATCAGGCTGCCAATCATTGCTCTAATTTTTTTAGTTTTGTGCTGTGAGTTGCCCCTCAAAATCAGAATAGTAGTAAAATAAGAATTTGGGCTCGATTGAAATAAATAGGATAATTATTTTTTTCTAAAAAATTATGTGAAAATGAGCAAACAATGAAACTGGTATATAATATATATGGTAGTAGCTGCAAGAGTAATGCTCTCATTGCAGGATGCAGACGCATGCTGTGCTGACAATATCTTTGTCAACTTTAATTTTGTCAATACTAGCTGCACCCTGCGGTTTTATCCGTTTTTAGTGATGGATGTTGATGATGAAAAGTATCCTATATTTTATTCCAGAGCCTAAAGTATCTACATGAAAAATTTCATCCAGATCCGTTCAGCCGTTCTGGTGTGATTGAGTAACAAACATCCATCCATCCATCCATCCAAACATTTACATTTATAATATTAGTGGGACAGTGGGATTACTGAGAAGCAGTTTATGCTATTTAAATAGTCATAGATTCATGTTGTAATTATATCAGCAGATAAGAGAGTATCTGCTGTTTCTGTAGCTCGGAGAGGACATCATACTTTACTTTATAATTGCCAATATGACATTTACAATGAGTTGCCACCTACTGGTTTTGTAACTTTGATTTAATTTTAAACCCATTTATTAAAAATAACAGTAACAGTCTGTTTAATATTGAACAGTTGCATGTACATTCAGGTACAAGCCAGAGCTAAGATTAGCAAAGATTATGAGAGATAACCACTAGTGTTATCAACTCAGTGACATGTTTCTAGCTTTTATCGAGTTTTCATTTAAGTACCTTTCAGTAAATGAAATGTACTCAATATTATTTATAAATACTGGTGGAAAGTGTTTGTTGACAAGAATTCAATAGAGGGGATTTGCAAACACAATAATATAATGGCTTCCTGCAGGCTTGTATGAGTATCTGTTGATGAGTGCTATGTGGGTCACTATTGTTTGTTTGTTATGTCAGCGGTGCTATCAGTGTCAGGCCTGCCTGTTTCACAGCTTAGGGCTGGAGGTGAACACAGGCCCATTGTGTGCGTATGTGTGTCACCTAATAGGATGTGCCCACTACGTCGTGCAGTTATATGGCCTTTGCAATGCATGAGTAATGGCGCGACCTTGAGCGCGCGCGCGACTGCGCCCAGCAGTACGCGACAGCCGACGCTACTCTACCGAAGGGACAGCACTCGGGAGGCACTCACGTTTCGCGGCTTGCACCACATCCTTTACTTCCTTAATGAGACGCTTGATCTGCTGGCTGGTGCGCTCTAGCTCCTTCTCGTGTCGCTGGAGGTTGTCGCGGAAGTGCGGGCTGTCCGCCAAGCACTCTGTGAACTCCAGGGGCTGCAGGCCCACGCCCATGGCGGCCGCGGGCTGCCCTCAGCTCGGCGCTACGCCGCCGCCGTCCGCGGCCACTTTCACCGAGCGCCCACACTCGGGCTCATCGCGCGCGCACTGATTCTGATTCACCACACTTAAAACACGGACGTAATATGTATAAGAACGGTAGACACAAATTAAACACGATTCGCTAGATGTATAAAACTATTTTAAAAGTAGTGTTTTCTCTGTTCACTAATAGAACCGCGACTTCTGCGCAGCTGTCAAAAAATTGACTGACTGACAGGAATGGACAGCAGGGAAGGAAAATGTTGCTATATCTTGTTATAAATCCTACCTAGTTAAATCTACCATGTCATGTATTTTTTTGTAATTTGACTGGGGAAATGGATCAACGGCAACTCTTAGTTATTGGCCTTTGCGAAGATAATCGTACTAATCGTGTGGCAAAGGTTCAAAAGGTCTTTTGAAGTAAAATTAAGGTTTATATTTCACTTTCTTCATCGAATCACTATATTGTCCACACAAATGAAAAAATATGTTTCCGTCGTAATTTTTTTTCCTAAACTACACACCTAGTAATAAACTATTTTAAAAACTTTTAAACTAAAATTGGTTTGAACAGTCAGTGATCACAACTTTCCGTATATTATGTGATCTGATGGTGATGATGATATGCCAAATGGTAAGAGAATTTTAAAGGTACCTAACGACTATATACCGTACATGTATTGCAAACATTTATCAGGGCGAGCGAGGCGAGCCCTGTCACTATCCCACAACCTGATCATTTTTGTGGTACACTTTACTGAAAAACTATCACGCCTTTACATTTTTGCTTTAACATAGTAATTTAACTTCATATCTGGATGTGTTATCTGTCATAAAAATAATAATTTTATAACCATTAAAAAAAATAAAAATTAACAATTTTGTATTCATTGGATATAAAGTTATTGTACTACTAACGCCATCTTTTAGAAAACAAAAGAGTTAACATCGCTGCAACAGAACTAAACTCAATACTCAAAGACATCATACTTAATCCACTTAATACTAGACGACACCACTAGAATCAGGTTGTAAAATAACAACTGTCTTAAAAATTATTACCCGTTAGAAAAACTACGCGAGCCCACACAAAGCTCAGCATTGTGCTAGTAAACATAAATCATCACATAATATTCTGAACTACTCGGTGCGGCTGTAGTTTCTTAGGATCGGAGGCCGAGGTGAGTACTCTCTTTTCGTAAACCTATCCTGGAGCAAGCCTCAAGTTTTGTTTTGGAATTACTTTTATTCGGGACTTCCACGATGGAAGCGCATACACTAAGTATAATTCATTTCATAAATGCGTTACTTGAATTTACACTTCATCAATCCATATATTCGGGTACTTGGCGGCAGATTTTCAACTTGAGGGTGGTACTTAGGTAGTGGAGTACTAGTTTACTGCCACTAGCCATCGTATTCAGTTTGAAAACAGACGTGTATTCCATTATTGTTGATTAAAGGCTCTAAACTAAACTTTTTTACCCAAGTTTATTTTATGTAGTGGTGTCAATTTTTAATATTTTTCCGTGTTCTACTTTCTATTTCTTAATAGCTATTAATTTTTAACTACTAAAGTGGTATTTTTAGTGTAATAGGGCAGCATTGTGCGTTAGCGTATCATAGACTATTTTTATAAACATATATGTCACATGACCATAAACAAAACAGCAAAAGGCGGAAAACCCGTCTTAACGCCGGCAAATGCACGAGTGCGACGCCAAACCAAAATGTGCATTTGGCGGGAACGAAGGCGGAAAACCGAAAAATCATGTCGCAGCATTCTTAAATTTGGATTTTTTTGTTATCTGTCACTGTGGAAGCTAATACGAATTAGTAGTCCCCACTAATTCATAAAGTATGACTGGACTCTACCTTTACTTGTGTGTGACTTTGACTTGTTTAATTCGATTGATTTATCTTTGCTTAGTCTAGGGTCAGATCGCGCTGTGTATATGTGATTTTATAGCGATCATAGCTCAGTGGTTAGCGCGGTCGGTTCGCATGCCGAAGGGCGTGGGTTCAAACCCCAACAATGAGCTGTCGGTAAAGGAAAACATAGTGTGGTGGTAGAGTACTTTCTAGTACTCGGCTGGCTAGCTACCAACCAAGTTCAATCAAGTTGAAAATCTGCCGCCAAGCATCTAACGTTGTGTTCCGGCAGCCTCACTTGAGAGCCAGTTCCATTCCAGTTAAGGTGTGCACCGTCACTTAACATCAGGTGAGTTGTAGTTAAGCACCAAGCCAATTATTTGGAATATCCAAATACTGGGAACTAGCATTTGCACAAACTGCGACACCAACATTTAGAGTTGCACTGGTGTGTGTTTTTGTATTTAATACAAAGAGGAATATGAAATACATAATTTTGATATTTTTTTTATATCAAAAGATATTAAGTTTATTACATTTTATAAACAATACGTTATGCATGATAACAATTGAGTGTGAGCTATTTAGAAGCGGGCGTCCCGGGCGCGCCCGCCTTGTCTTCCTCGTCCGACGCGTCCTCTTCGCCGGAAGACTCGTCCTCGTCGTCGTCCTCGGACTCGGAGTACGAGGAGTCCCCGCCCGCGGCGCCGCCGTCTTCGCCTGTCGGGAACCACAACACATCAACGTCGCGCAAGTGACGCAGCCTCAACGGAGTAAAGTAAATTGTTAAATAAGCGGCGGGTGTACACTGAAACTTACGTGGTGTTGACATTTATACACGACTGTCCAAAACAAGGAGTGTTTCACGATGTATGCGAGTTTCTTTCTGCCTGGACATATGGGGCGGCCAATTAACATGACGCTAGGGCTGGCCACTCAGGCTATACGAACTTGCTAATTATATAAATTCGCGATATTGCGAGTTTCTCGGGGTCAAGCACAGACTCAGTGAGATGTGTGTACCTAATCAGAAAATATTTTTCTAATTACTCATAGAGGAGGATTATATTTTTGTCAGTTTTCTTGTTTCTCCTAAACAACTCGCCTATCGTATATTAGAAATGAGACGTTTTATAGACACGTCTCAGTATTCTGTCATATATTCTCTTTTCTAGTTATGAAGGTACATGTTACAGGTACAGGTTCAGTTGCTCGTGTAGAGGGTTCTTGAATGTTGAATGTGTACTTGTGTAATTAGATCTGTAAGCGTCAGTGAGAGTGCGATGAAGCGCCGTACCTGCATCGTACGTGTACCCGGAGTACCCGTCGCCGTCGCCGTCGTCGTCGGCGTGCGCGGCGCCCTGGCGCCCGTACCGGTGCGAGCGCGCTGCAAGCACGCAACATTACCTCAATATGCGGCAGTTGAGTCCAGAAAAACGATAGTGTTGCATTATAAAACACACAGATATACTCAACTAAGTGAAACATGTCATTTAAAGCAGTAAGCTCATATTTAAAAGATCTTTCTGCAATAGTTACTTCTCGCAATGTTGGCTGGAAAAACACCCAGAGGCGGCTTCTAGCATAATTATAAGACAAATAGTATTTTTAGTTTTACCTAAAAAATTATCTAATAGAATTTCCTTGAACTCTTGGTAATCGTGAAATCTTTCCAATTCGGTAGACAGCTCCCTTTCCAAAAATTCTGTATGTACAAGGCCACCATATAACTCTATCTCTATCCTACAGAAGTTGATTGTAGAAGGTATAGCCAGTCGGATGTAGCAATGTCGCATTCTGCTTCTTTCTGCCCCCATCCTGCGAGATGGGGCAGGCACGCCATGTTCCCGTTCATTATTAAGTCTCTCGTCATCTATACATTCACACCTACCACACACATATCAGCTCACAAGCAGTCCATTTAAACCTTTTGAGGATGTTAGAAGGACCTCCTAATAAGAAACACAAATGTATTACAAATAAAAAAGTATAGGTGTATACTGACTGGACATGCTTAAGTCTGCGGTGACGGCCGTGGGGTACCCGCACTTAGGGCAGGGCGGCGCCTGGCGGCGATCAAGGCGGACTCCGCGGCGCCGCACGTGCTCCTCGCAGAAGCAAGTCTTGCAGCGCAGGCACGAGTACTGGCCGAGCCGGTTGCACGACTGACACTTGTAGGTCTCCGACTCGAGCACCTGGCACGACGCTTGATGCTCAAACTGGTCGTCCTCGCACAAGAACCCCGAGCAGAAGCAGCACCGGAACACGCGCCCGCCGTGCTCCCACACACCTCACACAAACAAACAATAAACATTTATTCAATGCAATACTCAAAAACAAATATGATATATAAAAAAAATGGACATAAAGACAGGTCATCCATGATGGGAATCGAAGGTTTTTACTTTTATTGTTGTTCTAATGAATCTATTTTTATGATTATAGGTCAAGGGGAAATACCCCATAAGTTTTATCTGATTTGTTTCTGGTAAACAGACAATGAAGTAATTCTAAAAGGGCTCTGTATTTCTTTTGTGGTATGGAACCCCTTACATGTTGAAACTAGTTAATCTGAAACATTGCTGTATATATTTGATAATTTACAAACTTGAGTCAAACACTGAATGTTAATGACATGAACAGTGTGAACTAACTTTCATCACAAACAGCATTGATAAAACATTTATAATACCTCGTTCACACTCGAGGCAGATGGCGTCCATGAGAGGGCATGTGCACGCGTGTGAGTTAAGGCACTTGCGTCCGTGACACACCCACGCTTCACAGAAGTCACAGATTGCACCCTGAAACGGAGTTTTGGTTTTCATTATGGATCATGGCATCTATTTATACCTAGGTATGCAGGAGACACAACTGTTCAAACTAATTTGTTTTCAGCAGCCAGACTTGTTGACTGACATGTCAAGGAGGACAATAATATGCAAGTGATCAATGTAGTAAATAAGCTAGCACACTTTGATCCAGTGATAATGTTGTCCCTATGTGTAAATGAAATGCCAACTGTAGTGATGACAAGTGAAACAGCCATTCTGTGTTGTGTCAGTTTAATACTGACTGACAAATGCCTTTGCACAGGCTTGCAAACAACTGTACATTGCATAGTACATACATATGTATCCATCGTATAATCCATACCTACATATCAGTAATACATGTTGTTTACCATCTCTGGTCACACTGTCAGTTGTGCAACACCAGATGAGCTGTAATGAAACCACTGTAGTAATGTAATTCTTACCACCATGCCAAGGCCGGTGGTGTACACGCCAGGGTGGCGCACCACACAATCGCCAGACTTCAGCATGCACTTCACCTTGCCGCAGTGAGCGCACGTCGGCAGCCGCTGCAGCGCCGAACAGAAATAGCAGAACGCCCGGCTCTTTTGCTTCCTGTACACCACACACATTTCTTAAACTTCACGATCAAACTAGCCGACCGTAGAATGAGGACGGTAAGCGATCTGCAGGGAATAAACGCCCTACCGGACATGCAATGCAAAACAAATCACAAAAGCGAGAACAGATCAAACGTCTCGAGGATGTCTGTAGAAGTCAACGTGGCAACAGGGCCGAGGGAGGTTAGCAAGTAAGGGTAGTTACTTCTGGCACTTGTCACATTCCATGGGCACGTTGCATGGATGCTGCGCGATGTCTACATGCTCGCGCGCAGTGCGGATCTCCTTCTGTCGCAGCTTTTGCTTCTCCGCCTTCTTGCGCTGACCCGTCTTCTTTTTAGGCATTATAAATCGTTAAAATGCCAGTTTATATGATATAAAGGGTTTAAGCTCAAAGTACAAATTGCATACTAAAAATGCCACAACAATACTAAATAATTAGTATTCCAAAAAGATAATTTTCAATTATAATACGATACGAAACTGAAAAAACTCAACGTTCTCCTGTGCAATGCAGACAGAAGCTGTCAAATTAATCAGCTGATACCAGTGACACTGATGTCTTAAACTCTTTTGACACTGAAAGATTTAATGACGTATACATAATGTTGCCAGCTTCGTAGTTTTTAAGCTAGCGAAGTGTATTTTGAGCATAATATTTACCGTTTCGTATGGACTAAGCCAGATTATCTCACCAAAATCATTAAAAAAAAATAGAAATAATAGCTTGGTGCTCGGGTGAAGTTCATAATTATCACCAATTATTACTACCACAAAAAAAACGTGCACATTTAAGTATTTTGTCATTAGATTTATTTTGTAAAATTTTACTTTGTTCATAACTGTTACAGCAAACTTTCGCTGCTGGATTAAATTTACAGAGGAAGTAAGGGGAATGCACTAAATACTACTACTATTATAGTAGGTAGGTAGGTAATAGAAAAACGAAGCGTTCTCTTACTCCTACCACCAGCAAGAAGATAAGTAGGAGTTTGGGATTCACTGATAAGATACGGCAAAAAAAACTATCGCTATAGGTAGGTTTTTTTTTTTCTGACAGGCTAGGTGTTTGACCACATCTCACCTGATGTTAAGTGACGGTGTGGTCGAAGATGGTAAAGCACATCTAGTCTGGAATGGAACTGGCTCTCAAGTGAGGCTGCCGGAACACACCGTTAGATGCTTGGCGGCAGATTTTCACCTTGAGGGTGGTAGCTAGCCAGCCGAGTACTAGAAAATACCCTACCATCACGCTATGTTTTCCTTCACCGGCAGCTCAAGCACATTGTTGGGGTTTGAACCCACGCCCTTCGGCATGCGAACCGACCACGCTAACCACTGAGCTATCATCGCTACAAAAGTATATCTGAATCCACTTTACAGGACAAGTCAGTCTTTCTGGCTCCTGACACACAGTCTTTGACTAGTTCGGGAGCCTATGGAACTACATCTGCTTATATTTTTTTCTTTTATGTCAAATAAAATTATTATAATAATAAAAGTAATATAGTCTAGGTACTGTTTGTGATTAATGCAAAAACAAAATTTTATACAGACAATTTTTAATCTATATCTGGCAGTATATGCTAAAATTGCTAGATCTTAGCTATCTGTCGGTTTGTTTGGTTGATTATTTCTGATAAGTAGCTGATTGTGATAACAAAATAAAAATCATCAAAACAAACAGTTTATTTAAAATAATGCCTGTTGATGCTGACTTACGAGTGGTGTAGTGCGGGAAATCATTTCTAATACTATTAGTGGTTTTGTTCAGTCATAGTGCGCAGTTACCGAAGGGGCAAGTGCGCCATTATTGTAACATGATTTCTCCATCGTCTTGGGTGAGTAGATTTCTCAGGATAAGCGTGCTATTATGCGCTCATCGAGATTTCCAATATATTTAGATTGACCTACATTAATGATATGCCTAGATTTTAGTACAATTTATAACGTACATAGTACTTTAGATCTTTTGTTTGCGATCAGTGATCTTCCCTTACTTTGCTTTCATTTTCTTCAGCGCTCACACCAAATGCTTAGCCTTAACTTTTGCATAATTTAGTATCAAATCAATATGCTAGGATTTGTTAAAAAGGCTGGCTCCACTGTACAATCTTTCCTGCACACTCTTAAGGTATTTCAGTAGAGACTTGCGAGTGTGCTGGGTTAGTCGCTACACGGCTTGTGTGCGAACAGCCAGTGCAGCTTATAACGAAGCCACCACTTTTAATTTAATGGTGAGCTACTCATGCACGACACTAAGCATAGTTAGCATGCGGCGTGCGAAGCTAACTTGCTGACCACTGATCTATGGTTGAACGTGTGTGCAGGTGAAGCGGCTGGGAGTGGGTGGGCAGCTGGCACCGTTTTTCAAGTGCGTGTGCGTGTATTTCGCGGCACTAGGTGTGGCAGGAGAGGGCACGCCGTCGCTCGGGGCTGCTGCCTGCAAGTGCGCGCCCGTTCTCTGCCTGCTGGCTGCCACAACAATACTAAATAATTAGTATTCCAAAAAGATAATTTTCAATTATAATACGATACGAAACTGAAAAAACTCAACGTTCTCCTGTGCAATGCAGACAGAAGCTGTCAAATTAATCAGCTGATACCAGTGACACTGATGTCTTAAACTCTTTTGACACTGAAAGATTTAATGACGTATACATAATGTTGCCAGCTTCGTAGTTTTTAAGCTAGCGAAGTGTATTTTGAGCATAATATTTACCGTTTCGTATGGACTAAGCCAGATTATCTCACCAAAATCATTAAAAAAAAATAGAAATAATAGCTTGGTGCTCGGGTGAAGTTCATAATTATCACCAATTATTACTACCACAAAAAAAACGTGCACATTTAAGTATTTTGTCATTAGATTTATTTTGTAAAATTTTACTTTGTTCATAACTGTTACAGCAAACTTTCGCTGCTGGATTAAATTTACAGAGGAAGTAAGGGGAATGCACTAAATACTACTACTATTATAGTAGGTAGGTAGGTAATAGAAAAACGAAGCGTTCTCTTACTCCTACCACCAGCAAGAAGATAAGTAGGAGTTTGGGATTCACTGATAAGATACGGCAAAAAAAACTATCGCTATAGGTAGGTTTTTTTTTTTCTGACAGGCTAGGTGTTTGACCACATCTCACCTGATGTTAAGTGACGGTGTGGTCGAAGATGGTAAAGCACATCTAGTCTGGAATGGAACTGGCTCTCAAGTGAGGCTGCCGGAACACACCGTTAGATGCTTGGCGGCAGATTTTCACCTTGAGGGTGGTAGCTAGCCAGCCGAGTACTAGAAAATACCCTACCATCACGCTATGTTTTCCTTCACCGGCAGCTCAAGCACATTGTTGGGGTTTGAACCCACGCCCTTCGGCATGCGAACCGACCACGCTAACCACTGAGCTATCATCGCTACAAAAGTATATCTGAATCCACTTTACAGGACAAGTCAGTCTTTCTGGCTCCTGACACACAGTCTTTGACTAGTTCGGGAGCCTATGGAACTACATCTGCTTATATTTTTTTCTTTTATGTCAAATAAAATTATTATAATAATAAAAGTAATATAGTCTAGGTACTGTTTGTGATTAATGCAAAAACAAAATTTTATACAGACAATTTTTAATCTATATCTGGCAGTATATGCTAAAATTGCTAGATCTTAGCTATCTGTCGGTTTGTTTGGTTGATTATTTCTGATAAGTAGCTGATTGTGATAACAAAATAAAAATCATCAAAACAAACAGTTTATTTAAAATAATGCCTGTTGATGCTGACTTACGAGTGGTGTAGTGCGGGAAATCATTTCTAATACTATTAGTGGTTTTGTTCAGTCATAGTGCGCAGTTACCGAAGGGGCAAGTGCGCCATTATTGTAACATGATTTCTCCATCGTCTTGGGTGAGTAGATTTCTCAGGATAAGCGTGCTATTATGCGCTCATCGAGATTTCCAATATATTTAGATTGACCTACATTAATGATATGCCTAGATTTTAGTACAATTTATAACGTACATAGTACTTTAGATCTTTTGTTTGCGATCAGTGATCTTCCCTTACTTTGCTTTCATTTTCTTCAGCGCTCACACCAAATGCTTAGCCTTAACTTTTGCATAATTTAGTATCAAATCAATATGCTAGGATTTGTTAAAAAGGCTGGCTCCACTGTACAATCTTTCCTGCACACTCTTAAGGTATTTCAGTAGAGACTTGCGAGTGTGCTGGGTTAGTCGCTACACGGCTTGTGTGCGAACAGCCAGTGCAGCTTATAACGAAGCCACCACTTTTAATTTAATGGTGAGCTACTCATGCACGACACTAAGCATAGTTAGCATGCGGCGTGCGAAGCTAACTTGCTGACCACTGATCTATGGTTGAACGTGTGTGCAGGTGAAGCGGCTGGGAGTGGGTGGGCAGCTGGCACCGTTTTTCAAGTGCGTGTGCGTGTATTTCGCGGCACTAGGTGTGGCAGGAGAGGGCACGCCGTCGCTCGGGGCTGCTGCCTGCAAGTGCGCGCCCGTTCTCTGCCTGCTGGCTGCGCTGCTCTACCACGCTGCCTCGCTGCCGCAACACAAGTCAATACCTACCTTATACTCATAACTAAACTCAACTCATAACTCATCGATGCCCATCTTTGTTCTCTCCTTAAATTGAAGAAACAATAGATTTTGAATCATCACTCAGTAACAAAACTCTGCCAGGACACGCCGGTGCAGTAGTTTCTCTCGCATACTCTACTTGCATTCTACTATCATATGATAAACAGTAGCTTAAACCATCCTGTCCTCAACCCAACCTGTCAGCTTAGAGTTGTCATTTGTTTAAACAGCTAACATAAAATTTGTTAATATTTTGGAATTTCATGTCTGTCGTGTGATATCCTGTTTCATTGCTAGATGGGTGTCTCGGTTCTGATCACCTGCAAAATCCCACTACTAAGCACTGGCCCTTCAAATATTGCAACAGAACTATTCACAAACATTTAATGTCTTCTTCACAATATACAGGCTTAATATAGATTTCTCTCCTGGAGTCTACACCAAGCTTAAACTAAGAACTCGGTATTTCAAAATTGTTTGCCTGAGGAGCGCCACTGCTCAACAAAAGCCTCTGCTCGAGTTTTCCAGTTTTGATTCTTAGCTGGTTCTCGTTTGTCTCCAGGCATTCTGTGTCGTTGCATTTTCAACCACCAGAATACTCTTTTAGAACATGAACAAAGTGTGACAAAACTTTTCCTTTGTGTATTCTTATGTTATCTGTCTTGATCGTCTCGATTCTTTGGAATTAATTATTGGTGTGCTACCAATAATTAATTAGATAAAACTATAACTATTCTGCAAGAACAATAAGGACAAAGTACAATGACCCACAGGTGTTTCACAATACCCACTGTTAATCTTTGTTGTCTATTGACCTGCTCGACTGGAAAGTCAATGCTACTCACACTAGTGAGGGATAAGATAAGTTAGCTTTGTCTATTGCTGTAGTTGTTTGCTTCTGTGATGAGTACATAAAACATGATCTGTCACTTGAGGATACTGAATGTAGCATGTTATAGAATGAAAAGTGTGGCGGTTTCTCATTGCTTTAATAAAGTCTCATTTCACATGTGTCAGTTCATCGGCTTAGTTCACATACATTACACAATGGAGTTGTGGTGTTGTCACTATCGTTTTTGGAATGTCTTCTGGAGGGTTTATGATTATGGGAAGGTTGCGAGAGAAGCAGGGCGCGTTGCTCATACATCAGATTACTCTTTGGCTAAGATCACACTTTACTTTCACATTCATTACTTTTTCATACATTTGTACCACATATATATTTTCTATTTATTATCTTGCAATCAATCATTTTTACTATAAGCAGATGGGATGTGTGCCTTTTGGCGTGTATGGCGCTGTTTCCAGTGGAGCCAGCCCTTTATTTTTATTAGTTACTGGTCAAAAATATCTCGCCGCTTCTTAAGACAACGTATGGTTTCAGGGATGGTCCATTGCTCCGGTAACTGGTTCGGGTGCTTTTGTAGTCTAGATGCGTATTGCATATGCGGTCTTATGGGCATCTATTTCCTTTTGTATCATTGGCACATTCACCATATGTAGTTACCTGGAGACAGCTGAGCAAAACTTTAGTTATTGGCCCGTGGAATTAGATGTCATGGAGATAAAATAGAATACAACATTATCATACACTGGAAAATACTAACTAACAAGTTGCAACACAACACTTGCCTGTAAACGATAAGGCCGCCGATTGTCGTACTTCATTTGAATGTTGTTTTATTATTGCTGTTCTGTAATCTGGCTGTGAACAATGAAGAGTCATCTATCTATCTAAGTAAACATGCCCAAATGAGTATAAATAAACAGATTTGTGATGACGATAGCTCAGTGGTTAGCGAAGTCGGATCGCATGGCGAAGAGTGTCAGTTTAAATCCCAATAATGAGCATGGGTTGCGTCGAGGTAAAATCTGGGGAATCATAGCACAGTGGTGGCACTTTCAACGAATTACTTTCAAGTTGTCATCTGCCGTTACCCGCTTCAGGCAGCCTCACTCGAGAGCCAGTTCGTATGTCTGTGTTGGCGTGTGTACACCACGCCGTCACTCGTCACGGCCAGCGCGCGAGTACCGAGGAGTGCGTGACGTGTGTCGTGCGGCAGGCGGCGGTACTGCGTGCTGGTGTGCGCGGGGCTGGCGCTGTCGGCGCTGGGCGACGCGCTGCTGGTGTGGCCGGCTCGGCTGGTGGCCGGCATGGCGGCGTTCGGCGGCGCGCACGTGGCGTACACGGCGGCGTTCGGCTGGGCGCCGCTGCGGGCCGCGTGGGCGCCGCCGTTGGGCGCCGCGGCGGCCGGCTACCTGGCGCTGGTGCGCCCGCCGGCCGCGCTGCGCCCGCTGGTGGCGCTGTACGCGGCGCTGCTGGCCACCATGGCGTGGCGCGGCGCGGCGCGCGGCGGGCCCGCCGCGGCCGGCGCCCTGCTGTTCCTGCTGTCCGACGCCGTGCTCGGGTACACGCTCTTCGCGGGGCCCGTGCCGCACAAGCAGGTCACTGCCGCCTCGTGACGCCGCTCCACGGTCACGACACGACGTAACAGGGCCGGTGGCGCGGCGTCCGAATATTCAATCTGAACACATGTGCAAATCGACCATTTTAAATACCCCCGACACCGACAACGGAACACCTAATAGCGATGCCATCAGCCCTGCGGCCTGCGGCGGACGCTCGCATCCGTGCATCAATTGGATGAGAGCTGATGACATACGGCTGCACAGATTTTCTTCATTGCTACGAACCCTCGATCGAGTTACCGTTTGAGAGCTCCGATGCCACCGACGTGCACACACGCTAGACTCCTACCAAGGGTCGTCATGTGACAAGCTTGCGTCGGGTGGGACGAGCTCCACGCGGCACGGAAGCGATAACCTTTGTGTTGGCTTGCTTATATTTTGTTCTGTAATAATTATGTCGGTATCCAAATAAAAATATAGCACCCGCATTCCAGACGTGGCCCCGCGCATGAGGGCCGGTCGATAAGGTCGCAGGTCGCAGGTCGCCCATCAATGAAAAGCTTGCACCTACAGTGAGGTCCGTAGCGCGGCCTAGTCGACCCCGAGCGGAAGCGGTCGCGGGCTTGTTAGCTGCGAATTTCTTCCCCGAATCCGAATAATCTAGTAAATAAATTGCATGTGGTTGTCGGCAGGTGATAGTGATGTCCACGTACTACACGGCGCAGCTGGGCATCGCGTACAGCGCGCTGCGGGGGCCGCGCGAGGAGCCCCCCGCGTGCCCCTGAGACCGCCCCCGCCGCCCCCTCTTTCCCACCACAACAAGAAATAGCTAGTGATTTTACCAAATATTCGAATGTGAATATGCACCGCCGTCACGCATCCCGCGCGCGGCGTACACAGCTGCTGGAGGCCACGCCACCTGGCGGAGCGCACGCCTGCCGCAGGGCGGCGCCCCCAGCGTGATTCCTGTTTACTAAGTGAGCCAGCGGGGCATAGTCTGTAAGCATACAGTGTCTCTTCCTGCAGACGTGAAGGCGCGCGATGTGCGTCGAGTAGTACCTAGAGTAAGAGTTTTGGAATAGTATTCGATAGACTTTAGAGTAGATCTGTACCTGGGAGTAGGATATATTTTGTATATTAGTGTAGGACGGTTTCCTGCGCAGCGCGCTCGGCACCGCGGGCCGCACAAGCGTCGACTCGACTTCGACGCGACCACACTGTGATATGCTGGGGTTCTTTCCTAATGTTTTATTTAGTTTTATTAAATCGGCTGATGTACAGTCGTGGAGTAAATCTGAGACGAATCTATTCGTTTATATGTAGGTATGTATTCGTGCCAAAAGTTTCTGTGGTTGCGGCGGACGCGTCGCGGAGCCAAAGTAAGTTCCTACCCCGGTCCTCGGGAATGTCGGGCTCGGATGGCGCCGCTTCTTGTTTGCGTCGGAACTGGAATTGATGTGTCGTGTCGTGTGTTTATTTCGGTCCACACGACTCGTTTGTGGCGTGTCGCCTTATGGCGGTACCACACGTTCGTCCAACCGTCCAACAGTCGCACGTGTGGAGGGGTAGTTCGTGCGTGTTTGACGGTGTTGGAGCGTGTTGGCGCGCGATCGCTCCGATGGCGGTAAATCGTACACAGATCAAAGGAGTTGCACAGACCGTCCATAGAGAATGAGGTTGGAACGAAGTGTTACCAACTTTCAAAAATATTTATCCCTAAAGCTATGCTAAAACCCCTAAAATCACACAATTACTTGAAAATCCCCCTGGATCTGTTTTCCAAATATTTGTGTACTTTTGACTGTATTTCTTCTTTTCTTTAGGCATAATTAACAAATTGGTTGTCCACACAGCATTACAATAACGAAATTAAATTAAACAAGTAAATAAAAATCAACTTATTTCCAGTAAGCATAGACAACGTAACCACCAGTTATCACAGAGTAGTTTTAATATCACTTGTCTTATGTTTATGGTAAGCACTATGGCGACATTTGTTTTCTATTCAACTCCGCATACTTAGTAATAAGGAACCCGGAACCGTAATGGATCTCGCTAAGCCGCTAGGTCAACAAATCAATATTACTAGACTAGAATATTACTATGGCTAGATTGAATAACTTCAGACCCTATATTTTTATACCTTTATTTTCTTAGTAAAAAATAAGCAGTCATAAATCCCTAAAAATATAACGCCCCTAAAAACCCCACCTATTTTATTTTCCCCCTAAATTTACGGGGACAATAAAACAGGTGGGAACACTGTTGGAACGTGTATACTGTGTGGAGGGTCTGTTTTGATCGAGACAGACTCGAGTCATGTTGGAGTGTTCGACGGTTGGACGAACGTGTGGTACCGGCATTACAAGCCGAGGTTGGCGCCAGAGACGCGGCCCCGGAGCTAGTGCTTCATTCCACTCCGTCAGTATTAGTGCGGGTTTGGCGCGAGTCCCGCTGGCTCGACCATTGATGCATTTCTTTGTAACTGAAAGAGGCGCGACGTGACGTGCCCGCAGCCCGCAGCCCGCAGCCGCGAGCTGGTCGGCTGCCGGCCTGCACGCCGCACGGGCGCAGTAGAGTTAGGAAAGCTACGTTTGCGTGTCTTCGTTTTTGTAGTAATATATTCGTGGCCCGCGCTCGAGCTCCGACTTGGCTGAAGTTGGAAGCGCGGCCGACCGACGTTCGGCAGCCGTAAGACTGAACCACTGTAGTTTTATAAATATGTTTTCGTGTAGGTATATACTATATATATTATATATACCTATCACTCGTTCATGATTCTATTCATCTTCTAGAATAAGCGTAAACAGTTTCTCGATTCATATTTCATTAATTTAAGAATGCTCTTTAAAGATGCCGTCCGCGTCGCCCAGAGAGGACGAGGTTGTCTTGTGTAGGTACACTTTGTTTGTTCAACTACACGAGTCGTAGACGCGTCCGAGCCCGGGCCTCGGGAGCCCCTCGGCCGCGGCGCCAGGCGCCTGGGTCCTTATTGGCACGTGCACGTAACGCGCTGCGTTGACATGCGGACGTGTAACGTGGCGGAATTAGACTTAAATCCGTTTGAAATTGAAATTGTTCTCTATTCAAATGTGAAATTGAAACGCGACGCGGTCTCTCAGGAGTTCGTTTTCATCTGGTATCTGTTTGTATTTTAACAAAATGAACGTTACAAAATCTATGCTCGTTTTCGGGAAGGAATCTCATGCGAGTTAGATAATGGGCGCCCCGGTCCCGGCTTCCCTGTCGGCACCGGAGGCTCTACATATATCGATTTGCGAGATAGACGTAGGTACTAGCTACGTAAACGTAAAAAAATGTTCGGGAAGTAGGACAGCGCCCCTGGTGGGAGAAAAGGCTCTTTTTTTCATACATTGTACTACTCATAGGTAACGTGATGCATGCTGGTAATAGTGTCGTTTCACGTCGCTGCCCCCCCTCCCCCCGCGCTCCGCAGCGGCGCCCGCCCTTTACGCCTAGAAAGTGGGTCCGCATCCAGTGCGCGCTTGCAGACCTCGTTCGACCGGCGCGTGATTTAGAATCTCTTCCATTTGGACGCACCTAGTTAGTTAAGAAGCAGCGGATTGCAGTTTGCACGCGACTTTGATCTCTATGAACATAACTAAAGATACACATATCTATGTACATACGTTTTTTTTTATCGTCGGCGAGCGGAACCTTTTAATAGTGTAGCGAACGCGACCACGGCTCGCCGGCCACGCTCCCCGCCGCCGCGCCGCGCGATAGGCGCCGTCGGAGACAGCCCAGAAGGCCTAAGCGAACTTAACATTCGATTAGCGATAGAGCTAATAGAAAGGTAAAAACTGTGCGGGATTGATATATGCTGTCGATAAGTCACGTGGACAGCATATATCAATCCTGTACATTTTGGACTTTCTATTACAGTTATCGCTAATCGAATGTTAGCTTGTGTAGGCGCTCTGGTCCACGGTAGATAAAGACGTCACTAGATGCTGCTGGTTTTAATATGCGATCTACGTGCAGCCACAACTCGCCCGATGGTGCCACATAGAGTACCTACGTGGTTCAAAGCATTACATTTTGTAAGCATGTTTTTTACAAAGAAGTTCGGGACTTTCCCTCGACGGGTGCATATACATATATCATGTAGGTACATGCGAGTGTAGTATCGTCAGGTGTTCGGGCCGCGTGTCGCCGGGAGCCCGCCCGGGTGTGTGGGACTGCAGGCCTGTACTTTTAGATGTGATTTTATCGAATGTTACTTTGTTTATTCGTATTTTATTAAATGTTATACCCATAGTGAAGTAATGAGAGTTATACAATAAACGTATTCTAGAATATCTACTTGATTTAAATACATCTTTT
Source organism: Biston stratarius (assembly GCA_950106695.1). Lineage (NCBI taxonomy): Eukaryota > Metazoa > Arthropoda > Insecta > Lepidoptera > Geometridae > Biston > Biston stratarius. The sequence continues at coordinate 12,857,700 of OX467114.1, read as the reverse complement.
TACCCCCCGTGAATCTCGAGGCCCGCCGGAGACACGTGCCCGCGAAGGTGACGGTAACGTGGGCACCGAGTGGTCCTGGTGGTCGCGATGTCTCGTCACCTCTCCGAATTAGCATTCGTCCCACTGGCGGGCGCGGGCCTCTGCACATCGTGAGCAGGGTAGAGCCAAAGTCACAACGCCGGACGAGTGCGGGTTGGCAGACTTCATACATCTTCGAGAACTCAACTCTCGGTCATGTAGGTTTCCTTGCGATGTTTTCCTTCACCGTTTGAAGTCGAGTAATACCTACATACACACATAACTTAGTAAAGGTAAAGAAAGAGAAGTGTGGGGTTCGATCCCAGGACCACCGGACGGTCTCCTCACTACGCTGCCGAAGCTTTCACCCATGTCTAATATTTAAAATAGGTACTTCCATTTCCAAAGATCTTTGGTACGAGCGGAGTCCACTCGGGCGCGGCGTGTGGACTCCGCGCTCAGTGTACTGTGTAAGCGTAATGTGTCGGAAACTAAAAAATCAACAATTCGTTGCACATTCAAAAATAAAACTAGTATTTATGTAAAAATATTTTTATTATTAAAATATACTTAAAGAAACTTAAACGTTGAAATAACATCTTAACAAACGTGTATACATAATACATACAACGTGCGCGACCACAGAGGTTGTAATCTCTAGCTCATCTGTACGCATTGCTGAACCTCGTAAGCGCGCCACCAGCCCTGCGTTGCTCGGAACACGCGCAGCGCTGCGTACGTACGAATGTATGTACCGTGATCCTTATAGACGTGATATATTCTCGTGAAGACGAGGCTAAAAGCGTAAGCGTACAAGTGAGGTCCCATACTCTGCAGTCGAGGTGTGCGCGAGGCCTGCGCGGCCTCGTCGGGAACGTTCACTCGCGAGGTCCACTGAGAGCGACACTTCCTAAAACGTTCTGCCGTATCGCCCCCGCTTTGAACCGTTATTATTTATGCTTTACAAAAGATAATAGATAACCTTTTTTTTTGTAAAACTTAGCGATTGCATTATTCACTGTGAACCATTTTCATACATATACAAAGACAAACACTATTTTACGGGAGCTTTGCGAATGGTAATGTTACAGTCACCGCACTCGTGTATACCTATGTGTACTGTCTATCGGCCCATGGGACTGTTTACTCGCCACACTGTCATGCAGCACGGCGCTGGCGCCTCGCATCCCTATCGCGTAGTACTTATTGGACTCCGGAAAGAAATAATTAAACTAGTGACAGTAAAGTGGAGCGTCGGCGGGCGTAATATTAAGAAGTAGTAACAACTTTTAAAAAATGTGTCGTTGACAATGGAAATAATTTAAAAAGTTGTGTCACCGTCCACCGGTCGCGGACGACTGGAGTGAACCGTCGAGTGGGGAGAGTGGAGACTGCAGGGAGCGGGTCAGTGAGGTCGCTCTTTATTTATATTCTAGCGTTATAACGTATAGGCCACTTTGTACACTATCATACACAATTTTAAAACTGAAGTTCGGAGGCTCGTCCCGCAGGGAGCGGCGCCGCCGAAGCTCGGCCTCTATGTACAGCGATTAAAAAATGCCACCGAACTCATCTGTGCAGCTGGGGGAGCTACTATCGCATATTTAAGCGAAATAGATTTTATCGATAAATGGACTCTTATAGTGGAGGGTACATATAAACTCAGATTAAAAGAACAGCTTGTCCATTTTATCAAACGAGTGGCTCCCGGTGCAGCAGTGCGAGCAGGCGCCGAACGCGGCGGGGCTTCGCATCATGTGCGCGCGAGTGTTCGTTATTTTCCTCGTTTTCTACTTGTGGTTGAATCCTTTTGAAACTTAGATAAGGCCGCTAGATAAACCAATGTTTACGTAAGCATAGGAGGGGGTGTAAGAGCTTTTCTTACTTTTGCTGACAAGGGGGAGAGAGGGGTTATAATTACTAGCATTGAGGTTAGGTAACACTGGAATGCCCCCCCGCATACGCACAGCGAGTGGTGGAACACGCGACTGGCCGCACCGGCGGCAGGGCGTGCCGGCGGCAGAGCGAGCCCGGCGGCTGGGCGCGCCGGCGCCCGCGGCTCGCCCAGCCGAGGGTCGAGTATGACAATTCGCGAACAATAGCCGCTAGCTCACGTTACTTTCAATTTAACCATTTTCCATACATTTTGTACCTTAATCTTAACGAAAGTTTTTCTCAAATTGTCATGCCACACCCGTTGGACGATGCTAAGTCACGGCCTCAGAGCGCCGCCGGGGCTCCGCGGGGTGCGCGCGCGCTACTCGCGGCGCAGGTTGTCGAGCCGAGCCTGCAGGTCCGCGTCCGCGTCTGAGAGCGGCGCGCCGCCCCCCGAGCCACCCGCCATCGCCGGCACCGCCGCCGGCACCTTGCCTGCCGACATCTTGCGGTTAGAGTCTCGCCATCGAATGTCTCGGGTAACGTACGAGGTGCCGCTGCGATGGCCGCGGACAGGCGTTCTCACGCTATCCCGAGAACACCTTACTTTTTTCATGTTATAGGCTGGATCCATTTTCGAGAGTGTGGTTAAAATCTGTATAGTCTGATACTCACTTGCCTCGGAGTTGCGCTACCGGACGGCCGGAAGCTGAACGACATTATCCGAGTTCCCCGAGTTTCGTCGAGGCGGCGGCGTGCTCCATCGCGCTGCACGCCTTCGCTTAACATGAGGCGAGACGACGATTCTGCGAGAATGTTGAGCCGCCATTAAGTTATCAGGAAATGCTCACCGGGCACGGAGAGCGAGCCGCTGGCCTGCGGCAGCCCCGACAGCTGGTCATTCAGCTGCAGCCCCAGCTCGTCCAGGATCTGGGACACCACGGCGTCGCTGCAAGCACACACATCACATAGATGACGTTCGTTACATCTTCACGCTATCAGTGCAGGGGTACAGCGCCCGCCGCCAAAACGGGGATCCCGAATACTAAGAACTACTGATGGGCAAAAAGCATTTATTTATTTAAAATGCGGATTGAAAAAATTTACAATTAACGATCTCAGTGTTTCAGATCGTGACGGAGCCGGCCACAAAATCGTATGAATAAGTATAAATCATACACAAGTGTGACGGCGCTGGCGCTCGCGACAGCACTACTGCGGCCACTCGGCCGGCGCGCCCCCTCGCCGCGGCTACTTTCACTAACTGCGCCGAATCAGTCACGACCGGCAGGGACTGGACCTATGATGTTGTCCTGGCATACAGTGGGAAGTGTTACCTTTCATCCTCGTCGTCGTCTCCCTCCATGGCCTCGTCGATGGAGTCGTTCATCATTTCCTCCTTCATGTCCATTATCTCCGACTGCTTCTCAAACTCCTGCAACATGGAGACAGGTGAAGAGTTTTTGTGCAAAATTTCTTTACATAAACTAACTTCCTTTGTGTTCACTCACCGATATAGATATTAATAATGATAGCTATTGAAGGACATGTCGCACGACGCGCTGCAGCGCCACCGAGGACATCATGTTATAATATTTAGATAAGTGGCTTGGATAGGCCTCACACTTGTATTTGTATCTTCGGTATACTAATTGTCATGGTGGTATTTCAGTAAACATCCAGAGGACCAAAGTACCAAGTAAGAGTGGGTTGAAAGTATTAGTGAGGTAACCTGTAGTATTTTTTGTATCTGCGGCATGTTGAGCTGTCGGTTCATGGTGGCCATGGCGCGTGTGACGCCCTTCATGGCTTGCGCCATGGTGCTCTGCGACTTGAGAGTTTGGATTTTGAGCGAAACAGCCTGGATGTTGGCCTTCATCAGCATAAACTTACGCACGTAGCGTCGCGTGCGCACCAGATCCTTTGCCATTATCTTTACTGCATCCTGAGGATTATAAAAAGATATTTTTGGAAACATATATCTTACAGTTACAGACAACAACAGCAAACTATTGTTATTTCATTTGGACTCAAATACAAACCACTATAATTTTTTTTCATAAATGTCTAGTACCTGGTTGACCGAGCTTTGCTCAGCTGAAAACACGGATAAAACGATATTTTCTTAAAATGAAACCTAGCTAGATTGATTTATCGCTCCTGAACTCCCTGCATACTAAATTTCATGAAAATCATTGGAGCCGTTTCCGAGATTCATATTATATATATACAAGATATTGCTCGTTTAAAGGTATTAGATAGATAGATACTATAAAAAATTAAATATCAAAATACTAACATAGAGGACCGACAGACTTGGGTAATACTTGCTACATTTGCAACACATTCCATTACAAGTACAAATTTAGTTAAATACATAGGAAAAGACAAGATAATTTACCCAGAGATAAGAGAGATTTTGACATAGCAGATGACGCAGCCTACACGAGAGACCATCTGACTGCCAATGAGATCAAGGATCTTGACAATAGCTTACTCCTAGCTAGTCTGAGAATCCCTAATGTTCTCAAAGATATGTAAAATCTGGCAACATGTACTTGGCGAATGTGGTGGGCCAGGTTATTATTATCCTTAAAATAAGAAGAGGCCTACACTCTGCAGTGAGACAATTTATCTGAGCCTGATCTAGGCTTTATATTCAAAATTGATATATACATACATATATAATATGTTAAGTATGTTTTAATAAGTTAGACTGACCATAGCAAGCACAGAGTATCAGCAAGTTGAAGTGGCAGTGCACATAACAAGCGAACTAATGGCCCATGGGGCTGCAAAATTCTGGAGTGGAGACCACGCACCAGCAAGCTCAGTATAGGATGTCCACCTCCAAGGTGAAGACCGCAGGAACACACTGGATGCTACCCGCTACCGACCGGTCTTTATGGAAGTCAATGGGGAGGCTTATTCCAGCAGTGTACGTCCTAGGGCTAAGATGATGACAATGAGACTGACCATTTGTCCCTCCTTGGCGAGTTTCTTGATATCGTTAATGACTTTTTTTTCCTGCTGCTCCATCTTCATACGCTCCCGGTCGAGGTCACGCATGGCCTTGTTGAGCGCGCGCTGGTTCTTGCGCAGCATCTCGTCCGGCGTCATGCGGTGCCCGAACAGCCACTCCATTCTCACTGATGCTCTATCACCCTGCACACACATCAACATGCATAATGTAAACAATGATTATTCTTTCTCTGATTTCGTCTCATTTTTCGGTTTTTACAATAGACCTAAAACTTATACACACTCTTGATAGCTTAATAGTTGATTATCTTACCTTTTATAAATAATATAAATTACAGCAAATCTACAAATCTCTCAATTTGGATGATGATTCACCACTTGCTTAGTTAAGGTCAACAAAGTTTATAGAAAAAACTCAATTCCTAGAACTTCTTAATAACACAAATCATAAATTAATCCAATACTAGATAGTTATTAAGACCGTATTAATTTACTAATACTTGATAGAGAAATAGATATAAATCCCATGTTTTCATTTCGGTGAAAAGCAAATACGAATCAAATCAACACTGGCATCTGAAAAGTTAACAGCAGTTATTGTCAATGTCAAGTAACCGTAGTGTTTCATCTGAGCAAACCACATAAAAAAAGGTATCTTTGAGCCGTCCGAACTACCTACAATGTACGTAAATTAATATAAATAGGTATAATCGTAACGCAAAACTGGCAGCTTTACTACCGAGAACTAATCTTTTTTGAGCGCTGGACACTACAAGTGAAAACTATTTTCTTGTCTTCTTTGATTATATGTTTCTTTGTTGTTGTTGTAGTTTAAATGATAATATATATATAATCAAAAAATTAAATCTATTAAAAA